>VWZP01009377.1:1877034-1909725 GCA_013396995.1 Dicaeum eximium
GCTCAGGTGTGAGTGTGCACGTGTGTGAGATTGTGCACGTGTGAGTGTGCGCTCAGGTGTGAGTGCGCTCAGGTGTGAGTGTGCACATGCGTGAGTGTGCGCTCAGGTGTGAGTGCGCGCTCAGGTGTGAGGGTGTGTGTGCACGTGCGTGAGTGTGTGTGCACGTGTGAGTGCGCGCTCAGGTGTGAGTGCGCGCTCAGGTGTGAGTGTGCACGTGTGTGTGCACGTGTGTGTCTGAGTGCGCACTCAGGTGTGAGTGTGCGCTCAGGTGTTCCCCCGCGGCATCCCCACGCGTCCGTGACCGTGCAGGGGTACCTGTACATCCCAAAGGCGGACCCGCGTGTACCCGGGTGTGCGTGCAGCCACGCATGTGTGCAGGTGTGCAGGTGTGCAGGTGTGCCCGTGCCGCGTTCCTGCGTGTCCGTGTGCGGGTACCTGTGTGTCCCGGGAGGCGCGCAGGGTGTGTGAACCGCGCAGCGCTCAGGTGTGACAGGGTACCCGTGTGGGGTACCTGTGTGCCAGGAGGCCGTGCAGGTGTGCGCAGCTGGGTGCGTGTGCCCAGGTGTGCTGTGCCCAGGTGTGCCTGTGCCCAGGTGTGTGTGTGCCCAGGTGTGCTTGTGCCCAGGTGTGCCTGTGCTGTGCCCAGGTGTGCTGTGCCCAGGTGTGCTGTGCCCAGGTGTGCTGTGCAGCGCTCACGTGGCCGTGCCTGTGAAGTGCTTGTACATCCCGGGGAGCATTCACGGGTGCACCCCAGGTGTGTGTGGGTACCTGTGTGTGAGCTGTGTAGGTGTCAGGGTGGCACAGTTCGCTCAGCGCTGACCCTGCTCTGTCCCCAGGCCCTCTGCGTCCCCTCTGCCATGGAGGCCTTGCTGAGGCGGTGCCGTCTCCCGGCGCTGGGCGCCCGGCAGCGCGGGACCAGGGCCCGGCACGGGGACACCCCGGGCACGGCCAGGCGCCTGCTGCTCTCGCAGCTCTTCCAGCCGCTGGCCCTGCCCGCGGGCGGCCAGGCGGGCTCCGAGGGCCGGCCCGGGGAGCCCACTTGCCGCAGCCAGCGGCTGATGCTGCGGGCGGGGCTCATCCATCCCACCAGCCCCGGCTGCTACTGCTACCTGCCGCCCACCGTGCGCGCCATGGAGAAGCTGATCAAGGTGATGGACCAGGAGATGCAGGCCGTGGGCGGGCAGAAGCTGAACCTGCCCAGCCTGTGCTCGGCGGAGCTGTGGCGCGCCAGCGGCCGCTGGGACCAGATGGGGCCGGAGCTCTTCCGGCTGGTGGATCGGCACAACCACGGCTACTGCCTGGGCCCCACGCACGAGGAGGTGGTGACGGCACTGGTGGCCTCGCAGAGCAGCCTGTCCTACAGGCAGCTCCCGCTGCGCCTCTACCAGGTCACCAGGAAGTTCCGGGACGAGCCCAAGCCCCGCTTCGGTTTGCTGCGCAGCCGGGAGTTCTACATGAAGGACATGTACACCTTCGACACCTCCGAGGAGGCGGCGCGGCGCACCTACGAGCAGGTGTGCGGTGCCTACTGCAGCCTCTTCTCCCGCCTGGGCCTGCCTTTCGTCAAGGTGCAGGCGGCCACGGGCAGCATCGGCGGCACCACGTCCCACGAGTTCCAGCTCCCGGCGGACGTGGGCGAGGACAGGCTGGTGCTGTGCCCTCAGGGACACTTCGCGGCCAATGTGGAGACGCTGCTAAACGGGGAGCAAACCTCGTGCCCCACGTGCGGGGAGAAGCTCACCGAGACCAAAGGGATCGAGGTGGGGCACACCTTTTACCTGGGCACCAAGTACTCCTCCGTCGCTAACGCCGCCTTCTCCTCCGCCGAGAACAAGCCCCAGCTGGCAGAAATGGGCTGCTACGGCCTGGGCGTCACTCGCATCCTGGCGGCCTCCATCGAGGTGCTCTCCACCGAGGACAGCATCCGCTGGCCCAGCCTCATCGCGCCCTACCAGCTCTGCTTCATCCCCCCCAAGAGCGGCAGCAGGGAGGAGCAGGGAGCGGCGCTGCTGGAGCGGCTCTACGATGAGCTGGCCCAAGCGCTGCCCCACCTCGCCGGCGACTCGGTGCTGGACGACCGCAGCCAGCTGACCATCGGCAAAAGGCTGAAGGATGCCAAAAGGCTGGGCTATCCCTACGTGGTCGTGGCTGGGAAGAGGGTCTGCGAGGACCCCCCGGTCTTTGAGGTTTGGAATCAGAACGCCAGTGAGGTTTTGTTCCTCACCAAAGAAGGGGTCATAGAGCTGCTGAGTAAAGTGCAAGTTCCTTAAATGTCTCCTCTCTGAATCCGTCATCTCTGCTGCGATGAGTTTATCTGAGCAGCCCTTGGCGATGGCTCTGGGTGAGCAGAGGCAAATCCAGCTCATGTCAGAGCCAGCCATGGTGTCCTGCAGGTGTGCTGGCTGCTGAGGTTGAGCTGGAATCAGCCCACATTCCCCCACAGGGCTAGGAACGTTCCTCCCTCTGGGTACAGGTCCCTGGAAGCTGCTTTTTTCAGCACTTGTAGCCTCGTGTGGCCATGGGAGCAGTGACAGGGCCATCCCCTCACTGCCTGGCAGGGACAGACTGGCCATGGCCTCTGTCAGGAGCACAGGACAGCCAAAGCTGCACAGGGGGACAGGAGGGCTCCCCTCGCTGCCACATTCTCAGCATGAAGGATTCTGAGAGAGACAAAGGCAGGTGACTTTCCTCTGTTTGCCTCTCTTTGGGAACAGCCAGGTCCCGAAGGTGGAAGCTTGCCATGGCAGGCCCCGTGGCTCCCCTGAGGAACAGTTTGGTGCCATCGCAGCAGCACCGAGGGGACAAGGAGCTGCTTGGAGGGCGTCACCTCACCCTGTGCCACTCGGTCTGAGATCTAGAGATTATGAGCAACAGTGTAATAAAATCACAGAATCATTTAGGTTGGAAAAGGCCTTTAAGATCATTGCGTCCAGCCATTAACCTGAGCTGCCAAGGCCACCACGAACCCGTGTCCCCAGGTGCCATATCCCCTGCCTGTTAAATGCCTCCAGGGGTGGTGGCTCCATCACTTCCCTGAGCAGGCTGTTCCAATGCCTCACAACCCTTCCCATGAAGAGCTTTTTCCTCCTATCCCCGCTGGCGGGCGGTGGGTGGAAAGGAGTGAGGCCGGGGCTGATGCCGGTGCCGGTGGGATGCCGGAGCCGCTCGGGGCCGGGATTGAGGCAGGGGAGGGCGGGATGCCGGTGCCGGTAGGGTGCCGGGGCGAGTCGGATACCGGTGCGATGCCGGGGCCCGGTCGGAAGGAGCGGGGCCGGGCCTGGTGCGGCGGGGGCGGTCGCAGGCGGGGCCGGGCGGCAGCGGGAGGAGCGGCGAGAGCATGGCGGAGGCCGAGCGGGACGGCGTGTCCGGAGCCCCGGAGCCGGCAGCGCGGTACCGGGGAGCGCTGAACCCCGACACGTGGGAGCAGGTGAGGCGGCGGGGCCGGGCTGGGGCCGGGCGGGCCGAGCTCAGGGCGCTGCGTGTGTCCGTCTGTCCGTCCGCAGGAGCTGGAGGCCATCCCCATGTTCATGAAGCGCTGCCCGGCCGAGATCGACGCGGCGCGGCAGCCCGAGCTCGCCTGCCTGCAGTCGCTGCTGTTCGATGAGGAGCGGAGCCCCTCAGGTGCTGCCCTGCCCTGCCCTGCCCTGCCCTGCCCTGCCGAGCTCGGGGTGTCCCTGCCCGCCCTGACCCCGCTGCACCCCCGCAGAGCTGGCCAGGATGTACAAGAACGAAGGGAACGAGTACTTCAAGGAGAAGGACTACGGCAGAGCGGTGGCCGCCTACTCGGAGGGGCTGCAGCGGCGCAGCGGGGACGCGGAGCTGGACGCGGTGCTGCTCACGAACCGGGCGGCTGCACATTTCCACCTGGGTACGGCCTCCGACCGCCGGCTCCGCGCTCCAGAGCTGCTTTTCCACCCCGTTTGGGGGTTTCCTTTCCGTTTGTTTGGGTTTTGTGATAGCTTGTCCGTGAGAAGGATGCTCCTTGAGCCCTGAAGGCCTGGCTCACCTCAGCACACGGCTGCGTGCGGGGTTTGTTCTCTGCTCCTTCCAGCTGTTACCTGCTGCTCGAGCCTCGGCTCCAGGACAGGGCAAAAACAGTGGGGTTAGAATCATAGACTAGTTTGGGTTGGAAGGGACCTCTAAAGGCCGTCTGGTTCAACCCCTCTGCAAGGAGCAGAACATCTTCAACTAAACAAGTTCGTTCAGAGCCCTGTCCAGCCTGGCCTTGGATGTTTCCAGGGATGGGGCTCCTGCCACCTCTCTGGGCAACTTCTGCCAGTGCCTCACCACTCTCAATGTAAAACATTTCTTCCTTATATCTAGTGTAAGTCTACCCTCCTTTAGTTTAAAACCATTACTTGATCATCTTGGAGGTGTTTACCAACCTTAATAATTTTGTGACTCTCTTAGAGCTGCCACCATCCAACCAACAGTGCCCATGCAGCAGGGAAGGTGTTCTTAGCTTGCTCTTTTTTTCTTCTTGTTCTTAGCTTGCTCTTTTTTTACCCTCCTCTCACCTCAGTGTGATTGTAGAAACTGAATTACAGGGTCTCTGCATAAACTATTTTGTCACCTTGGTGTCTGGTTGGATTTTAAACACAAGGGAAGGATTCTGAGCACTTTTGCTTGCTTTACAGGTAACTACCGTTCTGCTCTAAATGACGCCATCCAAGCCAAAAAGCTGAAGCCCACCCATCTCAAAGCCATCATAAGAGGTGAGATTAAAGCTGCTGTTGCTTCATGGAGCAGGAGGGCTGTTGTTACGTGTTGTCTTGTTTCCTTGCATGTTTCTGGGTGTGTAATAATTGTGTTTATAAAGCTTAAATTACTGTGAGCGGGCATCGTGCTTTGTTTCTGGACAGAATTAATTTCAGAAAGGGAAAGCAGTCACTGGAAGAGATCTCCTCACTTGTTATTGCTGTTTCTCCCCAAAACAGAGCTCTGCCTTTTGCTTTGCATTTTCAGTCAAAATATCCTTTTATTCTTCATCTCTTTTATCTGTGAGAGGCACTGGACCCATTTCTGTGGAGTAGAGCATAACTTTTCCTGTTTTCTACAATACTGTTCTTTGGGGTCTGTTCTTTTTTCCCACTCCATAGAAATCCCCCTTTTATTTTTTCCTAACAAGACAAATACTGAAATGTTAATCACAGTGATAAAATTTTGTTTGTAACAGACACTTTTAGTATAATTCTGCTGATTTATGTGACTTAAGTGATATAAGAACCGATGAAATATTTTAAATTTTCTTCTCATCTGACCTGCTGGAAGTTTCTGCTTGAACATGACCACACAAGACAAAGAAGTTTAGTGCAGAAGCACCAGGCCTAACACTGTCTTTAGTAGTAGTTGTACACTGACTCCAACACTGGAAACTTAAAATATTAATCCTTCCAGGAGCTCTCTGTCACGTGGAGCTAAAGAATTTCTTGGAAGCAATAGCATGGTGTGAGGAAGGCTTGCAGATAGACTCAAAAGACAAAAAGCTTGTGGAACTGAGAGCTAAAGCTGACAAATTAAAGGTGAGTGTGAAGGCAGCCTGGCATCTGCAGTGCTTGTCACTTTGGGATCCTTGGAGGGAGGGTGCTCCCTCCAGGTTTCTGTGTAGTGTGGTGTCCCCAGACAGGACTGAGTGGTGGTGGTGTGTGTTGAGATGTGCAGGGGAAGGAGCTGGAGGGACCTTCCTGGGGCCCCAGAGTGGGCACTGACCTGCTCTGTGTGACCACAGTGCTTCCTTCTCTTGCCTGCAGCGAACTCAGGAGCGGGATGCCAGGAAAGCAAAGGTGATGGAGAGCAAAGAGCAGCGTCAGAAGGAAATTTTGCTTGCAGCAATAAAGGTGAGTGGCTGAGAGGGGCTGGTTCTGTGTGGTTTGGGTTTTTTTTAAGAGCTCTCTCATTTTTCTCTAGAAGTTGGTTCTCATACACTGGCTTTTGAGGGCCAGAGCAAAAAATACTGAGTTAAAACCATGATTCTCCAGTCTGCATGGCTCTAGCCCCACCTCCCAGCTTTCTGTATTTCAGGTAACAACTAATGGAAAATACAGACCCAGTGTTAGGAGATGGGCTGAGCTTTGTGAGTGCTCTGGCTGCTGGGTTGTAGTATCATGTCAGCCCAAGGAACCTGGCTTTCTGTGCTCCCTACAGGTATTAATTCTGTGGAAAAACAGAGGATAACCATTCAATAGGGTAGAGGAGGGGATCAGTTCTGGATCCTCTCCTTCCTCAGTGAATGTTTAAACTAATTTAAAATATTTTGGGCTCTTACATACGGTCAGATCTCTTCTGCTGTTGTCTTTCCAAGGAAAGGAGTGAGCTTTCTTCAGTTCTCTGAAAGAGGAGATGTTCTCAGGAGCAGTGTAGTTGTACCCTGTAGTGATGCCTGGCAGGCCCCAGAGAAAAGGATTTTAGATGTATCCCTTTCCACATGTTTTCTCAGGCTCTTCTCCCCACATGTGGGCTCCTCTGGATTCCCATATCTCCTCATTTATTTATAAGGAGTCTAGATATTTGGCTGAGGTTCTGGATTCTACTGGGAAGTCCAGTCACCTGAGTCTGACACTGTGGGAAAGCTTTGGATGACATGTTTTAGGAGCTGACTCATTAACAAGAGCAACATCATTTGACCTTTCACTGACTACTATTTTTTTTGTTCTTATTCTCCTCACCATAACCGTTTGATTTTTAGTTAGGTTTTGGTTTTTTCCCCTCCATCCCCTCCAGGAAAGAAATATCAAGCTGGTTCTTGAGCCTTCAGATGAAGAAGAGGAAGTGTCAGATGGCCTGGCTGAGATATCCTTGGATGGGTTCCACTCTGACAGTGCCACGGGGGCAAAGGTGCACTTAGATGCTGATGGCAGCCTGAGCTGGCCTGTCCTCTTCCTGTACCCTGAGCACAAGCAGACAGATTTCACTGTGGCTTTCCATGAGAACTCCAGGTAAATGCTCTGCCAGGAGCATTCTTGCATAGGGGAGGTGTTTGAGCAAATGAGAACAGGCAGCAGTGAAACACTGCCACGCTGATGGAGCAGATTTTTAATCACACAGCTGACCCTACTTTTGAGCAGGAGTCTGCACTAAGTGACCTCCTGAGGTCCTCTCCAATTTGAATTATTCTGTGATTTACCTAAATTTATGGTGCAGACAAACACATTTAGCCAGGGTGACTAAAGGGGCTTGCAGTGCAAGCTCAGAGCAGTAATTAATGAGTGGCCAGGGATACCTGTGACCATCCACACATGTGGATTTTAGAGATTCATTAAGGTGCCCTTTCAGAGCCCTCCAAATACGGTGTCTCAGAAAAAAAAAAAATTATGAAAAGCTTCTGAGGGGCACCTCATAACCAGCAGTGACCCCAAAGTTCTGCTCAGGGCTTTCAGCAGATCTGACTGAAGTGCTGCAGACCTGTCAGACTGGGAGGGACTGGCAGGCTCGGAATTCCACTCTCCTGGATGTCAACTGCAGTTTCTGATCCTGCAGAGTTAAACAGACTTGGAATTTGTAACTTCTTGTTTGTTTCTTGGAAGACACATTCCTCAGAAATATTAATAAACTTTAGGACTTAAAATTACAGTGCCAGCAGGTTGGTAAAGTTGTAGTAATTTTATGGTAGTGTTCACTGTGTCTTTTTGTGTCTAAAGGAAGTGGAAATGGATTTTTAGGACAGACTGGCCTCCCAGCACTCCTCAAGTACCAAAGTAAAGAAGCCTTTGACACAAACATATCCTCATCACTCTGATCTGGTGAAGTGTGGGACTGTGTCCAAGGAAAATCCATTTTGGACAAAATGCAGGGAGTTTATTTTGACATCTTTTTCAGTGTGAAAATGTAAAGTTTAAAAGAATTTGTTGTTGCAGTGCTCAAAATTGAAGCAAGTAACCTGAGTTACAGGGCCTTGGATTCATTGGGAAAAATGATGAGTTTGAAGGGAAGGAACTCTTGGTGATCTAAACTTACTTTCAAATCTGTTGTTTAATTTGCTAATGTATTTTTGCCATCATTCAAATGCAAGTATACAAGTTACTGAAGCTAAGCACTTTGTCTAAGCTGACCAAGAGTATTTTGGCTTTTAGGTTTATTGATCATTTAATGGTGATGTTTGCTGAGTTACCTCCTTGGGATTTAGAAAAAAAATACCTTCCCAACAATCTCGAGGTGAGAAGTTTGACTTTCCTTCAATTTCAGGGTTGTTGTGTTGTGGGTTTTTTTATTTCTGGAGTGAGAAAGTGCAGAGCTCTGAGGGTATGAAAGTGTTGGCATCTGTTTACTGTGCACAGATGTGAAACGAGAGCTACTCTCACTTACAAACTCAAACATTGCCCACATGTGCTGACAGAATTCACTGCTGAAAATGGAAGTTGTCTTCCACTTACATTGTATTTGACTGAAGGTATTTCTAGATATTGCTTAGATTCCATCTTTGTAACAGTAATTAAGATTTAAATAATTAAGCTGATAGGTGGCCTGGTTTTTTTTTAATTGCATCTTGGAGTTGCTCAATACAAATAAGAAAATACTATTTTTAAAATAGTTTATTTTCAGAACTTAAGTGGAGTTACTTAAGCACATAATCAGATCAAGATAATATATCTCTATTAACACTTCAGCAAAGGTGGGTTGTAAGTTGGTTGTGGCTGCAGCAGGTTTTGAGAATTTTTCTGAAGTTACACACAGAAGGATGGGAATGTTTATTTTTCATTTTCATCTTCAGTGTCACCTGTGCCAGGCAGCAGCACAACCCTGTGTACAGTGAGCAGACAGGTCCAGAAGGACAGTGGCTGTGTACTTTTCTAGGTTAAATCCTGTGTGTATTTACAGTCTAAGGTACCATTGCTGGATTTTAATCTCTTAAATCAATTCTGTTTTGTTCAAATACCTCTAAACCCACTCTGTTTATCTCATAACATTGCTGCATTTCACCTGTTGAAAAGCAGCCCTTAGATTTGGATTGATTGCCTGTGAAGCCTGGGAACAGCCTGTGTATTTCCCTTCCTGCTGCCACTGCCAGGAGAGCCTAAGCTGGTTTATACAGGGAAAACTTGGAATTCACACAAACCAATTTCTGCCTTGCTGAATTTTGTATCCAACGGTCAGGTCAAGCTACAGAGGTTTGATAAACCCCCCAGCTGATAGTGGTGTGCTGTTACTGGGCTTTCAGCAGCTTAGTGCTTTCCTTCATGTACCTTAGGCATTTAATACCCACCCCCTCCCCAATTTTTTTCCCAGCTCTATTTTGAAGATGAAGAAAGAGAAGAAATGTATGAGGTGAACCCAGAACACACATTGCTACAAGTGCTGCAGCACGAAAGGTGAGGCTGTACCTGCCCATGTCCAGGGGAAAAAAAGGCAAAAAGTATGAGCTTTAGGTTTAGTTTGTTCTTAAATAGTCCTAACTCTTCTCTGACTTAATAGTCCTGCCTCTTGAAGGTATAAATCTGCAAGGATTTTGTGCCTGGCTTTAGTGACTTGCATATGTTTTCCCCCCAAAAAATCAACAACTCTTTCCAGGACTGGATGGAGATGGGAAAGGGAGCTGGGCACAGCTCAGCAGCACAGAAGAGATATTCCAAATCCCATCTACACAATACTACTTTAAAAATAAAATAAAAAAGAAAACCAGGCAGCAGCCTGTGAAGAGCATGCTGAAGGTTAACAATGCTCTCGCTGTTCATACTGCTGCGTGTGCAGCACTGTTCTGCTCTGAAACTGCCTTTAAAGAGTTGTGCTGTTATTGAGAGAGAGGAATTTGCTGTTTGTGAAGCCAAGAAGTTCCAGTGCAGGCTGTACTGTTCAGCTGCACCATCTCTAGCTGGCTGGAGCTGTGCACAGCATGGGGGGCTCGGGCTGTCCCAGCGGGAGCAGGATCTCTGTCACTCCATAAAACTCAGCAGTGGCCATGAGCCCTCAGATTTCAGGCTGTAAGGGCAGTTGCAAAAGAACCCCCCTTCCAGAGGGAGAATAACAGCTGCCTTAATTAAAAGAAGCTGTTGGGACATGAGTTGATTCATAAAACACTCCTCCTCAGATGTGCTCAGCCCTGGCTCCCAGAGGCTCTGCTAATCAGCACAAAAGCTCATCACCAGCCTTTGGGAGGTGTGTCTTTATGGAGCTGGGCAGGAGTCACTTGCTTTGCAGGACACTGGGCCAGCTACAAGGAAGCCAAAGACTCCTTTTAATCTTTGCAGGTATTCTGTAAAGTCTGGGACCCCGACAGTTTTGGTATTTGCCAAGCGTTCTCCTTTCTCTAAGAAATATTTCTCTGGCAAGAAAGTGCATCGACTGTAATGAGCAAGAAAGAAACAAGGGATCCTCTGCAAGAGGCTGCTGTTTGTTAGCCCAGCTCCAGGCTGCAGACTTCTGCTTGAACAAAAATACCTTGCACTCTTCAGGGGAGGAAAATAATCTTGGCACACGGGGAAACTTCCAGGGGAGCAGCATAGGAGAAGGAAGGGCTAACATGAGGGGATTATTTGTTTAAAAGGGAACCCAGCTGGCTTGCAGAAGGTCTCCTCTATGATAGGCTGCATGTGGTTTTGAAATAAACCTGAAGCAGTGCCAAACACTGGCTGTGGTTGCAGTAACAGCAGCTGGGAATGTACTTCCTTACCTGAGAAGAATCACAGATTTGCTGCGAGGTGGGCTGTTGCTGCTGGGGTTCAACAGCAGTGGCCTGGGGAGATACCTTCCTGTTGCAGCAGGATGGATGCAGTCAGATTCCTGCCTGGGACTCAGCAGTTGCTGTTTTGTCACTGCTTGGCTGTGCTGCTGGCCAGGGTACAGCAGAGCTCTTTGTTTGGAGCAATGTTTGACTGGCCCTTTTGCTATCTTACTAAATGTCCTCCAGAACCTGGAATAAACATGGCTATTTTGAGTAGACTGACTTCTGCCTAATGATTGAGCCAACATTTTTTCTCACCTTGTGAAATACCAGAGAATGACAGACACTGATTGTCAACACCAACATAACACCCTTATCCATTGCATTAA
This sequence comes from Dicaeum eximium, assembly GCA_013396995.1. NCBI lineage: Eukaryota > Metazoa > Chordata > Aves > Passeriformes > Dicaeidae > Dicaeum > Dicaeum eximium. Next base: position 1,888,018 of record VWZP01009377.1, read on the forward strand.
CTGGCACACCCAACATGCAGGATCTTCTGCATCTCTGTATTAGCGTTTGGCTTTTAATTAGAAGTAATTCTCAATCTCCTTTCTTTCTCTTCTGCAGTCTCTCTGTGACTGCAGGAATGCACTGCAGCTTCAGACACAGCCAGTGCACGGGGCATTAGAAAGCTGTTCAGCCATAAAACACTCCTGCTTTCATCACAGAGGCTGGCTGCAGGCAGCTCCAGAGAAAACATCTCCAGTTCCACTCTCCCGAAATTTCTGCACCGTGCACAAACACAGCAAGAGTATCTCCACCTGAGGATGCTGCAGTTTAATGTCCAAAGCTGGGGGTTGCTTTACAGCAAGGCAGCAGGGGGTGGGCACTGTCCAGCCGTCCCCTGGCAGCTCAGAGGGCAGGGAGCTGGGCAGCCAGGTGCTGCAGGCTCAGCCCGTTGCACACGATGCACAGGAGGTTGCAGAGGGAGGACAGAGCGTGGTAGAGGGCGAAGCGCCGGGCCAGCTGCCGGTAGCTGGGGTTGGAGGCACGGAGGCGCCTGTGGGGCTCGCTGGCTGCCAGCCCCAGCTCCTGCCCCAGCCCCTGGCTGCGCTCCACCTGCTGCAGCTCGGCCACCGTGTCCGAGGTGACCTGCCCGAACCACTGCGTGTTCAGCACGGAGGCGGCGATGCACACCATGAACACGATGATCTGGGGGAGCAAAGCCCAACCTCAGCCCCTCGCACCTGTGGTGGGGTGAATTTCCCCCCCAGGCCCCCTGGCTCGCTGCCATTTGGGTGCTTGCAGGCTTCTTTTAACTAGAGCTGTGCACGGATCTCCATGGTTTGCCAGCCAGCCTCGGTGGAGCAGAGGAAGGTGTTAGGGAGGGGGAGGCTACCTGGCTCGTGTGCTCCTCGCCCAGCCGCTCGCTGGGGTGGGACATGGCAAACAGCGTCAGGTTGAGGAAGGCACAAGTGGAGCTGATGTGGAAGTAGTAGGGGAAGAGCTCACGCTGGATGGAGCCAAAGGTGTGGCGAGGGAGGTGCCTGCTCATCACAAACCCTGCGAGGGGACAGCAGGTAAGCCCTGGGGCAAAGCCCCCTCCCCTGTGCCACCCCCCTGGGCAGAGAGCACAGCACAGCCCAACCTACCGGCCACGAAGGTCACCCACACCTGCATGCCCCACGAGGTGGAGAGGAAAAGCAGGTGCAGCAGTTTGATGGTGTTGGAGGGCTCCGTGTCACTTGCCATGGTGTCCTGGATGGGGACAGGTCCCTCCATGTCAGCCAGGTCACCCCGAATTCGGCGCTGAGCTGTGGCTGCTGCTGTCACCTTGCTGCTCGCAGGGCAAATGCAGTTCAGGTTCACAAACCTGCTTACTCAGGAGAAGCTTTGGAACTGGCACAGCCCCATTCCAGCCTCACCACCACGCACCCGGCTGGGCTGCAAAGCCGCTGTTGAAACCCCTGGTATTTCAGGGCAGGGCATTGCGTCAGCACCTGGGAGCCAGATGGTTGGGGTGGACTTTTGGCAAAGTCCAGCCAACGCCCCGACTGACCCCTGGCAGCAGGAGCAAGCAGAAAATCGATAAAAAGGGGAAGAGGAGAGCCCTGACAAATACACCTGCCCACACTGTGGCCATCAAAGAGGCCTCTTGGCCAGGGGGAGCCCCCCTGTTTAAAAACAGCAACAGCTTCTGCACTGTTTAACCAAAAGCCTGGGGGCCCAAAGGAGCAGGGCAGCTCCCGGGCTCACCCCGCTGCCCCAGACCCTGCACAAGAGCACGGGCAGCAGAGGGTGGAAGGAGGCTTTGAAGGAGCTGCCTGATCCACTGCAAGGAGCGCTCTGAAAATTAATTAAAACAAAGCTTCTGGGAGTAGCCCATCAATACTGCTGCCTGCAGAATTCCTCCTCCTCCCCTCGGCTGGTTGCCTCGGGGCATGAATTACAGCGGGGCTGGCCTTGAGAGAGACACTGCCGTCTAATTCTATCCCACTCCTGCAAAGCAGATAAATATACCCTGTATTGTGATATATTAGCTCCGTGTATTTATTTAGGCATCCATAAAATCAGGTCCTTAAACCTTCTCATGATGGCAGCACACCAGAGAAGGTGCCCACATCCAACCTGGAGTGCTGGCCTGTAAATCCCCAGCTGAATTCATGGCCTTTTCCAAAATCTTCTTGGCGTTTTTGGGATTTTTCCCTGCTCCATCCTCCAGCAGCCCTGGATGGCAGGGGCCCAGGGAAGGCAGCCGTGGTCCTTAGGTGGGGCTTTGTTCTCTGCATCATCCTGGGCAGGAAGGCAGTGTGGGCTCTGCCAGCAGCCAGCACCGAGCCCTGCTGCTCCCAAGGTCCCAGATCTGCCTCTCCAAATGATTTGCCTCCATGCAGGAATCAGCAGCCCAGAGCTCCAAGGTGTTTTCAAGCGAAGAAGCTGCGGGTTGGAAGGCTGCTCAGAGCAGGGGTAACTCCCTTTTTGTTAAAGGGATTAAGAAAAATACTGATGGATTGCTGAATTGGTCTTAGGGCAGTGCATTTGATGGGGAGGGCAAAGAAAGGGCTCTGGGAAGGACAGTCACCAGCAGGTCCCTCCTCCTCTGTGGGATGAAGCAGTGGAGTTGGGTGCTCCAGGGATGCTCCAAGCTGCCCAGTCCTGCTGTCCCTGCCCCCGAGGACCCGCAGATGCTGTAGGGCTGCAGTTTTCTTCCAGAAGAACAAAGCACACGAGGCTGCCCTGCCCCCAGGTCGCTCCTGCTCCATCACCTGCATCCCCAGGGACCCAGCCAGGCTGGAGCCAGGGCTCACCGGGGCTCCCAGCAGGAAAAAGCACAATACTTAAGGAGAAGGAGAGGTCAGTTAAAGTTTAATGTTCAGGCAAATACATCATCCCCTCCACTTAATCAAGCAGCAGCAATTCCTAACTGTAATAGAAAGGATGGCTCTTGTCCTGGTGATAAAGAGGCAGGATTGCTCTGAGTTTTGGGAGATAAGGGGCTCTATAAAAATTGAATGTTTTATGCTATGTTCAGCCTAAGATGGCTTTGTCTTTTGGAGGTTGGGGCCCAGCCGTGCCAGGCCTTGAGCTGAGATGTTTATGATGGGAGATGCAGCAGAGATTTGGGGTTTATGGCCACGGCCAGCCCTAGGTGGGAGCCACTGGCTGGTGGCTACAGGAGAGGGGCAGGAGCTCCTTCTGGTTATAAACTGGGTGGGGAATTTGGGTGGCAAAGGGACTGGGTGTTGCAGAGGGACACCTGGGGTCCTGGAAAAGACCCTGTGGTCGTTTCTGTTTGCCAGCCCTGCTCAGGAAAAGGAGAAGCACTGGGGAGAGTGGGATGTTCCACCAGCCACCCCTACACCAGGGAGGGGTACAGCACCCACCCCACATCACTGTCCTCTTTCTCCCCTTGCTGCCTCAAAAGGAACCATTATGCCCCACTGAGAACTAGTGAAAAAAATAATCTGGTTTGGTAAGATTTTGGATCATATAAAGATTCAAGTAGCGTTAAGTGAACTAGAAAACCAAGTCCTATACACCAGCTTATAAAATTTCTCAATAAAATTTAAAAAAGAAGAAAAGGTATGACACATCAGTGCAAGGGATGAGGTGGTACAGTAATGCCCCTCCACCCCAGCCCTGGGACCAAAGCCCCCAGGGAGGCAGCGTCTGGGTGCCACCATCCCACATTCCCTTCCACCACAGAAGTGTCCCCTTATCTGTCTGTCCATCTGTCAGCAGGGGGCCGTGGCTCTAGAAGTCCTGCAGCCGTGAGATCAGGTCCTTCTTATTCTTCAGCAGGAACTTCTCACAGGCTTCGAAGGTGGAGCAGATGTCGGAGGACAGTCCCGCCACGTTGGTGGTGACGTAGTTGAGGTACCCCGGCATAGCCTGGTTGTAATAAGCCACCTGCAAGGCACAGGACAGGTCAGCAGGGGCACAGGGGAGGGAGGAGCCTCCCTCATGGGCTGTGGGAGCACGGCCACAGCATCCCACCTTGCTCATCTCCTCTGACTCTGGCCAAATGCAGAACCCGGAGCAGAGCGTCTCCCCGCGCGTGAACTCGGCTCGGGCAGGGTGGGTGGGCAGCGTCACCGAGCGAAAGGCCACCACGTAGGGGTCCCTGGGGATGAGAGAGCCCGGTGAGCTGGCACAGCTTGGATGGCAGGGAGCAGGGGCCGGGCTGGACGCTCACCCCTTGCTGCAGGGCTTCCTCCGGGACGCCAGGATAACGAAGTCCTGCGGTTTGTTCTCGTTTTGGAGCTTCTGGCTGACCACGTGGTAGATCATGTCGTCATCATCAACCTTCTGGACAAGCTCAGCACTCCTGTAAGGGAAGGGGACCGGTCACAGAAACCCTGCTGTGCCCCTGAATCTGGGCCTCACCCATTTACAGCCCTCCACCGGACCCAGAATCTTAGGGGGGACCCTAAATAGGAGTTTGCTCCAGCAAAGAGCAGCCACCAGCCCAGATGGAGCCAGGACAGGGGCACACACGAGGGGGCTCTGGGAGCAAGCAAGGCAAAGCACTCCCAGGAAAGCCCAACGGGGTGCTCAACCACAAGGCTTGAACCTGGGGGTGTGATTTCTGGGGAGGCCTGCAGCACTCACACATAGTGGGTGTCCCACTCGTGCCGGCGCCGCAGGTTGGAGAGCAGGGAGAAGGCTCGGCCGGCCGGGATGCAGACGGACATCTCGATGCGGAAGGACAGGAACTTGTCCTCCTCCAGCGTGTACATCCGCACCTCGGGGAGCACAGGGCACAGCTGGCACTTGTTCCCACTGGGATTGCCCGTGCTCTGGGGCCGAGGGAGAAGGGACAAGGTTTGGTACCTTTTCCTTTTCCCTGGCGAGCGCCCAGTTCGCCTTGGCCACGAGCATCTTCAGCGCGGAGACGTTGTTGTAGCTCAGATAAACCTGGGGCAGGGGCAGCGTGTCAGGGGCAGGAGGGGGAGCAGGAGGGGGAGCAGGAGGCAGCAGCTCCCACAGGGGATCATCCTACCTTGTTGCTTTGGTCCCAGGGCACGGAGAGAGGCACCTCGGTCTGTTTGCAGGAGACGACGTATTTTCTGCAGCGAAGGAACCGTTTCCCTTATGAGACGACACAAACCACCCCCAGACTGTCCCTGTCTCCCAGTGCTGAGCCCCCCTTTCTCCTTCCTCCATCCCCACATCCCACTCGTTTTGCTGCTCACCGGTCCAGCCGAATTTTTTTCCTAGCACTGGCTTCTCTGTACCTCCTTTCTCCATCCTGATAAATGGGAAAAGGCAATTAAGTTAATAGGAAAAGGAGGATGAAAAAAAAAAAACCATATCTTTTTGGGAGTGGGAAAAACATTCAGCAGGGAAGGGCTGGAAGGTGAAGCCCCCTTGCTTGCCAGCTGCCACCCTGGCCACACTGCAGTGATGGTCAGTGATTAATTGTGAGTTATTTCAGCATTGTCACCATGCTCTGACCAAATGATGAGCACTGGCACATTAGGAAAAATCCTTGTTGTGGTTGCAAACCTGAACAAAGCCCCTGAAACAAAAATGGTGTACCCTAGCACCTGCAAATGTCCTCTCCTGGGGAAATAAAAGCCAAAAAACCCCACTTATTTTGAAGAAAGTGCTAGTGTGGTGTTTTAAAGTGGGTGAGAGGAAGTTTCAGAGGGCCCAACTTCAGCCATGAGTTGATCTCCATCACAGTAGGAGATCCTAGTTTTAAGGCATCCAAAAAATCAGGAGCTGGACAAGGACCAGCCCAGGAGAAGCCGAGACACATGAGTGTTTGCTTTGCTGCTACGCTCGCGTGACAGATTTCTCTAAATATTTGGATCCCAGCAAATTATGGATTAGGACGCTTTGAAAGGTAAAAAACAACCTCAACATTCCTTCCCCTAAATTACAGAAAAGATGAGCTGGAATTTGCAGGCAATACTCTGTTAAGCCTTGCATGGCTAATACATCTCCATCTCTGTGCAGAGAAGTGGTTTATTTTATTAGTTATACCGAGCAATCAATTTAATTCGCTTGCTATTGAGCAATTTCATTTCCATCATCATAAAACTGCATTTGTTTTGCTGCGAATCCCGGAGCCCTCAGGGGCTGAGTGGGATTCCCGGGGGTGCCGTGCTCCCAGGCTGGGGAGAAGCCAGCCCTGCTCGTCCTTACCCCCGGCTCGGGTGCCACCATGGGCAGCGTGCGGGGATGTCCCTCCTGGTCCAGCACCACGAAGGTCATGAAGGCGCTGTTGATGTGCCTGCGGCTCACGGACATCTCCTGGCCGTAGGCCTCGGCACTGACCCCCACCTCCATGCTGCCAGAAAGAAGGGATGAGGGAGCAGAGAGCCGTGGGGAGCATGGGAAGGGCGGGAAGGGCACCCCCACCAGCGGCACCCACCTGTTTTTGAAGGCGTTGTTGACGATGGCTTTGAGCACCAGGCGGTCTCCAACTTGCGACGGTCCCCGAAAGTGGAACATCTCGATGGCCCTCAGCGTGGGGTGGGCGTGGCACAGCCGGCTGTGGGGACAGGTGTCACCCCCCTGGTCATGGCCCCACACCATGGCAGCCTCATGCACCCTCCCTGACCCAGCCAGAGACAAGGAGACCCAAAAAATGTCACCCCCAGGTTGGAATGGCCAAAGCCAGCCATGATAAGGAACAATGAACCAACTGCAGAGTGTGAACCTTTCCCTGGGGTCCCTCAGCACCACACACCTGTGGGACTCCCTGTGCAGTGTCACCCAAGGGTGACATGCTGGGGACCATCCCTTTGGAAGGTCCAACAGTCCAGCTGTGACCAGACCCAGCCGCGTGTGTCCCCTCCAGGCATGCCATCCCCTGACCCTGACCCCCTTGTGGGCTCACCTGGCTGCGATGGTGGCCACGTTCTCCATCCAGGCCATGATCTGCCCACCGAAGGTGTTGCCCTGGTGGTTGGCGTGTGGAGGCAGCACCAGCTCCACGCTCTCCACCCGTGTCCTTTCCGCTGGCACCGCCCCGCTGCCGTCCCGCGTCTCCAGCTCTGCCACATGGGGATAACAGGGCTCAGTGGGTTGTAGGGACAGCAGGACCCCTCTCCCAGCACCCCACCAGCCCTTGGCCCTCTCCCCATAGCTGCCCTCCCACTGCACCAACCCAGTGCCCCCCAAACCTCCAGGCCTGGGAGTCTGGGATGGTGGGGCTGATCCTGCCATGGCCAGGGCATTCCCAAACCTCCACCAGCATCCTGCTGAGGAAGTGGGATGTCACCAGTGGGCACTGGGGCTATTTTGGAAGCCAGGGCACGGTACCGGTTTGCTGGGAGCTGCTGGTGAGAAGGTCCTTGAGGGTGTCCTTGTGCACCAGACGCATGCGGCGGCGCTCGGCCGCGATGCTGTACTCGATCTTCTCCTCCTCTGTCTGCGGGGTCAGCGGCTTCAGCCTCACCTGGAAAGGGATGGGGCAGGGTGCAGCCCCGCTGGGGGATGAGCAGCAGCACAAGCAGGTGCCCTCCACACCCAGAGCAGCGCCGAGAGCACCCACCATGCATCCCCCAACATGGGACAAGGGATCACCGACCCGTGAAGAAACAGCAGCTGCTGTGATGGAAAGCTGAGCCCAGCCCAGCCCCAGCAGAGGCCATTTCCTCACTGCCTCTGTGCAGCGGGCAGCAGAGTCCCCCCAGCCACCAGCCACCGCTCACCTTGCTGCCCAAGGGGCCCTGTGCCACGAAGGTGGCGTACGCCTTGCAGATGCTGCAGTGCTTCCCGCTGCACAGGTCCTCGTAGCTCACCTGGATGCCCACCTGGGACAGGGCACAGCACCCCTGAGAGCTGGCTCTGCTCCCCAGGGACCCACCACACACCCCTGGCCAGAGCAGCCAGCCAAAAATGATGAACACATGGGATTAAAGCTGGGAATTGTGGGAGGATTTGGGGATTTGGCCACTTGGCTGGTGGGGATGGGCACACAGCAAGGGAGACAGGGGCAGGGGCACACACCAACCTCCATACTGGAGTTAAAGGCTCGATTCACTTTGGCTTTGATGTTGACAACTTGTCCGACGCTGAAAAACAGGAAGAGGAGAAAGGGTGTGGGGTTACTGGGGGACAGCAGCAACCGAGCGGCTCCCTCCAAGGTGCCACAGCATTCCAGCTCACTGCCTGCTGTGGTAAGGCTTCCTGGGACTGTGGGACATGCCAGATGGCCAGCAGGACATGGGGACAGCCACCCCTGAGACGTGAGAGCAGTGAGATGTCACCCCTGAGCAGGTGGGTCCCAGGTCCGGGGTGCTGCCAGGACACCCAAGGGGGGCAGAGGTGCCTGAGGCTTGCTTGGCACCCCTTCCCCAGGTGGGCATGCACGTTCCTGCTAGAGCAAACGGCTCCTCCAGCCTTGCATCCACTGTCCTGCACAACTGCACCAGCCACGGGGCCTCCCCACAAGCAATGGATACCTTGGGATGCTGGGAGATGGCAGGAGGCAGGGCCAAGCCAGGGGCATTTTGCACCATCTCTTAAATGAACCATCTGCTGGCAGCAAACTGCTGCTCTCCTCTGTGCCTTCAGTAGGCTTCAGAGTACACACACAGACAGCTCTGGCCCTGCAGCCTGAGCTACTCCAGACTGGTACCCACAGAATGAGCAAATTAAACTTTTTAGTGACACCTACGGCAGTCTTTACCAAATACATTTTTAAATCAGGAATATTCCTCATTCCCCAAAAGAGGCCAGTGCTAGAAACCTCAGTGGAAAAATGAACCCTGCAACCACCACTTCTCAAAACCAGAAGAGAAGGAGAGTCAGAGTGTGCTTTTCCCTCTGCCCTCACACGTGACTTCAGGCTTCAAATGAGCTCTGTAAATGACAGGCTCTGCACGTTGGCTCTGGCTGGAGCAGGAGTGGCACGAGCTGGTGCCTCTGGCTGTCCCCCAGCACGGACCCGGGCCGGTGACACGCTGAAACGTTAGCAGGGTTACATGAGCAGCTCTGTTCACATGCCATGCCACGTCAGTGGGGTTAGGGCTCCCAACTCACGGCAGCGCTGTGCTAGGCTGGCTGCTCTAGGGCCAAACACGTCCGTACCCGACACCGCTCCTCCCGTCCCGCTGCCCAGCAGGGCTTGCAGACGGCTGGCTGGGGCAAAAAGAGAAAGCAAACGTGGGGAGAGGGTTAGAGGCGATGGAAGCAGCCAGATGGATGCTCTGGATGGGTTTGTGGCGAAGGGCATGCAAGGGCAAGGGGCCAGGCAAGCAGACTGGCAGCCTCACATGTCTATATATAGCCACAAAAATACTTTATCTTCGCTGTCCTTATCAAACAGTAAAAGCCAATGCTGTAAATGCCACACGAAGCCCCACTCAAGGGGACGTGTGATCATCCCCAGAGGCTGCACTTCCACACAGCAGGGTGGAGGGATGGGGACAATCTGCTGCCCAGCCTGTGAGTTTTTGATAATTTGGGATCTCCTCCGTGCTCTCAAGCACCTACAGCTCCTCCCTGCCTCCCCCCGCAGCGCAAGGGCAGCAGAAAGCACAATCAGCTGGGCGAGGAGATCTGACACAAAACTCCTCCACCTTCCAAAAGCTCTGCAGGAAATCCTTGCCAGGCCTCTTGCTCGGAGCCTTAAGCTGGACCACAGCAAGTGGGATCTGAGCCAGGAGCAGCACAGATTCCCTGCCCCCTTGGAGAAGTGCCCAGCTCACCCCCGAGGAGGGACAAATGCTTTGCAGGGCTTGATGTAATGCTGTGGAGTGGGCTTGGGTCTGTTCTTCCCTGCTCCTGAAACCCATAGGGAAAAGTGGCCCCAGGAGCAGGGAATCAACCCCAGGGGTGCCACCTCTGCCAGCGGGAGGTGGCACCACGGCTGCACCACATCCCCACTCCGTGGATTTCTCGTGGAGCTGAGCCCCAGGGCGACTGGCACCTCATGTGAGAGGGCAAAAGTGTGAGTTCAGCATTTCCTGGGAATGACAGTAAAACCCAAGAGCGAGTCAGACTTGCAGTGCCAAACAGATCAGCTGGCAGCCAGGGACCCCAGTGCCACCCCTGGGTACCCACACTGGTGCTGCCCAGCAGGGAGTGGCTGGACAGCATGGATCCTGCTCTGCATGGATCCTATACTGCAAGGCAGGAATTGCTGGGCAGCATGGATCCTATACTGCATGGCAAACCCCCAGGGAGCCCCCTGGAATGGTCCCCAGGTGGGAACAGACAGGCACAGGGGTGTGGGGGCTCTGAGAGATGAGTAAAGGTGGGTGGCAGTACCTGGGCTTACTAGGGGTAGAAAAAGAGGAGATTACTTCGGGAATGTTAGGTGGGAATGCTCTCAGTACTGGGGGCCTGTGGAGGAGGAGGGCGGAACCCTGGGAGGGATTTTGTCCCCTCTGGTCACACCCTCATTGTCCCCTGCAACACAATATCCCAAAGGCTTCATGAATGAGAGGGGACAGCTCTGTGGGGCAGCACCCAGGGGACGCCAGGACCAGCCTGGGATGGAATTTGGAGCAGGCAATGCCCAGCCTGATGCGCCTCACAAAGCCGGGAGGTCTCACCTCCCGCAGCCGCGCCTCTGCCACCCACACGGCCGCTCCAGAGGCACGATCTGCGAGATTCCAGCTTTCCAGAGCACTAAATGAGAGCTGCTTCCCGAACAAAGCCAGGGAGGAGCTGGCGTTGGGGGAAATGCCGGGAAGCCAGCACAGCAGCAGCTCCCCAGGCGAGCAGATAAATCAGAGCAGACACCGAGCCTCGGTCCCCGGCTGCCCCGAGCCTGGCGCTGCCACCGCAGCTCCTGCTCTGCCAGGCTCGCTGCTCCAGCCCCAGCTCCAGCCCCTGGCCACGCTGCAGATGGGAAAAACCCCCGCGTGTCCCTGCGCACGCCCCGCCGATGCACGGAGTATTTACCTAATGGTGTGCTCGAAATAGATATCATCCATGGAAGCTGTGACGCACGGGCAGCCGGCGTGTCTCTCGGCTGGAAAGGAAAAACAAACCGCGTCAGCAACCTGCGGCAGCGTGCTGAGGGTGCCAGGGCACGAGGGCTGCTCTGCCCCACGCTGGTGACACCCAGCCAGCGGCCCTGGCCCTGTCCCTGCTGATGCCCACTGCTCTGAACCAGAGTGGGATTTGGGGTTTCTCCACCCACGGCAGCGCGGGTTTGCAGCTGTTTAAAGGTTTGGAGGGTGTGTTGGTATTTGCCTTCCTTTCATGAGTTTGAGCTGTGGAGATGCACCAGAGGCTGATGCCATCTCCCCATACACAGCAAATATCTCAAAGCCGCTCTGCCGGCGCAGCTTTCCCTTGGGACTCCAGGAATCTCAGACTGCAAAACTGCTCTGGGAACCTCATCCAACTGCAGAATTGCACCCGTTTCCCTGTCATAACCTCCCCGTGCTTGGCTAAGCTGGTGAGCATCATTGCTTCCTGCTGAGCAGAAGAGCTCAGCCCACTCTGGCTGCTGCTGCTGTACCAGGGGTGCCACCAGCCTGGTCCCCCCATGCCCTGCACACCAGGCAAGGAAAAGGGCAGCATTGTAGATGAAGCAGGCACGGATTTTGATCTGTCCCCAAGCCAGCATGCATGCTGCAGTGCACGTCTCCTCCCCTCCTTGTCCTGCTCCTGTTTGCTCTCTAATTACTCAGCAAAATGCCATGACGTGGGTCCCCAGCTGGCGTCACTCCCACCGCCAAGGATGCTGCCGATGAGCTGGCTCCTGTGGCTCCTGCCCGGTGCCTTCCCCGGCGGCCCAGCAGGATGGATGAAGGCTGCAGAGGGAGAGGATGGCTCACCGGAGAGGCAGGCGGCCGTGTCGATCCACTTGAGCAGCTGGCCGGTGCTGAGCTCGCCGCGGTGGTTGGTGTGGCAGGGCAGCACCAGCTGGCTCATCTGCACCTCCGTGGGGTTGCGGGCGGGCGAGGGGCTCGCCATGGCCCCCGCCGCCTCCTCCCGCTCCCCTGGCTCCTGGGCACGTGGTGGAGAGGTTGAGCCCTGTGGGGCACAAAAGCTCCTTTTTACCCAAATGGGACGTAAATCCCCCGAGTGAATCACAGAGACCCGTGAAGACGCTCCCCACAGAGAGCCGGGAGAACGCCAGCCCTGCACGCTCCTGGACACCACCAAACCCACCCAGCCCTTGCCAAAGACAAGGTGCCTGTAGCCAAAAGGGAAAAAAATCCCTCTAAAAAAAGTTCCATAGGGGATTACTCCAGGTTTTCAGGCCATTTATCAACTAACCCCACTGCTCCCTCCCAAACACCATGAAAAACCCCTCCCAAAGTTAATCACTCTTCTGGGAAGGAATTTTTCTCCATTTTTAGGGTGGTGCTGAAGCACAGGGTGGGTTTGCTGTCCTGGGGCTGGACAGTGCTCCACACCTTCCACCAACACCCCTCCTTCACCAAAGGAGGCACTGGAAGCTACGTGGTACAAGCACGTTGGGGTTGGGGTTGAGAGCTGGGGTTTTTTGGGGTTTTTTGGGGTTGTTTGGGCAGTAAAATACATTCCCTGCTGGCTTGTCCCTTTGCTGGGCACAGAGCAGCTCCCCTGGCACCCCGGGGGAAGCAGGGTGGGAGGGAGAGGAGGCTGAGGCGGCGCTGGCAGGGAAAATAGCTGATGGGAGATGTCAAGTGAGTCGTGTTACACAAGGGGTGAACTCAGTTAGCCTGGTGAGTAACTGAGGAGACACGAGGAGCTGTCTGGGCTTCGTCACAGCCCTTCCTTCCGCTTTCTGCTCCCGCTGCAGCTCCTGCTCTCAGCACTTGTTGCCAGAGTCCCACCGCAGCCGCTTCTCTGCCCTTTGCTTCGCCCAGATTCTTTTAAAGACGGGTTTATGCTGAAAATGAAGCTTTCCCGACTACCCTGAGCTCACTGCCTCTCAGAATAGCGTTTTTCTCCAGCGGGTCTAACCTCTGTTTCCATAGCTACTGGTACACGACACCCTGGGAACAGCACAAACCTCGCCTCAGCAGAGACGGCAGTGAGAGCACCGAGCCCAGCCGATGGCAAAGGTCCCCCCATCCCACAGTGAGACCGACCCCCGGCCACCAGAGCCCCTCCAGAAGCCTCCAAACCCCTGTGTGAACCTCCCGGGCCGCTTCCCAGCATGCAGAGGCGCCTACACGAGTACCACAGAGCTATTTTGGGAAGGCAGCAGGCTCTGGGGGATGAGCCAGCAATGCAAAGAGCTCCCAAGCCGCCTGCTGCAGAGTGAGCAGACAGCCTGGCCCGAGATCCCGCTGGTCATTCTCCTGGCCTTCGACATTCTGCATCTTAGGGAAGGAGCTGCTGGCCGTGGGAAGAGCCCTGTGGCAGCCAGCATGAGGCTGGGGCTGCTGATGGGCAGGGAATGTGGTGGGAGAGGATGCAGCCAGGCCCGGTGCAGGGCTGGGAGCAGCTCCTGGCACAGGGTGGCCTCTGCCTGGCACAGCCTGGGTTAGTAGCTGGCGGCACCACGGGGAGCCAGGGTTAGTTGCACGGCACGGGTACCTGGAGGCCATTGCAACAGAAGTTCAAGATGTCTTCAGGGATAACATTCCCCTTGACCATTTTTAAGAGACACCTGGAAAGGAGAAGAGTGGCTCTGGTTATGGCAGGACTGGCAGAGACAGGGGTGGCTGTTTCCTGGCAGGAACGAGGCAGCGTGTGCAGGGTTGTCACACCCTGTCCCCACATCCCTTGATGACATCCCTCCCACACCACTGACCCCTCACCAGCACCTATCAGGGGGCTGTCAGAGCTGAAACGGAGAAGGGCAGAGCTGGGGCAGGTGCCTGCCATTCCACGGGGGTCAGGCCCCGCACTCACTCTGGATGGAAGAGTCCCAGCTATTCTGGGGAGCTGCACCAAGCACACGTTGCAGGGCTGTGGCCAAGCCCTCAGCCAGTGATGCTGTGTCAGTGTTGCTGCATGTGACAGAGGACTGTGCCTTGCAGCTGCCCTGGCCGGAGCGGTGACACCGCTGCAGTCACAAGACAGGAGCTTTTTTTGGCACAGGCAGGGCTGAGGCTGCCGTGGGTGGTACTGGGGACAGCAAATGGGAAGCACCCGACTCCAGCAATGCTGCTCTGCCCTGCTCCAGCCCTTCTGCCTCAAAGCCCTGGCATTCCACAAGGGCATCGTGTGTCCTTGGGTGCCTGCAGGCTCCCGGGCCACGTGCACAGTGGCCGTGTCCAAGCTGGACATTGTGGTGGCATTGCAAGAAAAGGCAGGGTGGGAGCTGCAGCAAAAAACAAGTGGAAGAGGCTTCATATTTACAGTTTGCTCTTAAACACAACACTGCCAGGCCCTTGGCATACCCCCAGCTTCCAGCACACATCCCTCTCCCATGCAGGTAAAACCAGGCTGCTGGAGGTAGCAGCTCTTTTCCCAGCATAGAGGATTGACTGATTTTGGCAAGGGGTTAAAAAAGTGGAAGCTGTACATTTGCCTCCTGCACCATCAGGAGCTGGGGCATCACACAGAGTGCACCCACTGTGGTCAGTACAAAACAGGACTCAAACAGCACCCCTGAGCTTCCTGCAGCCTCCTACCCTGCCCCAGCAGCACTGGGTTTTGCTTTCCCCAGCCCCATGACCTTTTCCCCAGCCCTGTGACCTCTCCAGGTTTGTTATTGAGGTTTGAGAGCTTCCTGATGGCTCATCTGGCCTTGCAAGAGCCCAGTGCAAGAGTCACTCTCCTGTCTAACAAGAGGGGTTTGCTGCCCAATGGCAGGCACAGGGCGGTGGAGGTGGCTGGGGTGGCCCTGTTACACCCCACAGCCCCAGCCAACAGCTCCACAGGGACATTCCTTGGAAACCCAGACCTGCTGCTGGCTTGCAACCGTGTCACCTTGTCCCCTGGGCTGTATTAGCAGGAGGGGGAAAAGTACCCAGAGCTCTGCTTTGCATCGTGGCCCTGCTGTTTCCCAGGCAGCCCCGGCCCACGCTCCAGCCTGGGGAAGGGGAGGCCCAGAACGTCCAGCTCGTGGGTATTTACAGAGTATTTGTTATCAAAACCAAGCCAGCAAGTGTCTGTCCTCATTAAAACCTTCAGCCTCACTCAACTGTCACATTTTTAAAGCTGTTGACTGATGCAGCCTCGGGTCACCATGGCAACGGGATGTGGTACCCAGGCAATGATGCTCTGTCACCCCTCGAGTGACCCACTTCTACCAAAAAAAAAAAAAAAAGTTTGCATTAGGAAAAAAACCCTTCCAGCAGAATATTTTTCTTGCCTCCTGCTACGCTCTCTTCCTGTGCTGCTGAAAGAGCAAACCAGAGAAGACACAGAGAGGAAAACACACCAACAACCCTGCAAATACTGGGGAGAGGGACCCCACGGCACCCCACAGCTCTCCTACACCCTGGCAGAGGGGTGTCCCACAGCACCAAAGCACCCAAAAGCTCCAGGGAACCTTTCTGCTGTGAAATTTAGTGCTAGACTCCTCAGAAATCACCAGGGGACCACCACTGTGCATGAACCTCCATTGCAAGCCCTCGTGGGTGCCTCAGCTCCCCAGGCTGATGCTGGGCAGAGATGCAGGAGAACAGTTGTTCCCCCAAATCCCTGAGCCCACTGAAAGCAGGGTGTTTGCTTCAGCCACCCCCAAGACAGTGGATGAGAGGAGAGACAAGGGTGAAACTGGGGGAGAGAGGGGTCCCAAGTACTGGGCCCTGGGGGGATTTGGGCAGAGCAGGGCAGCCGCACACCTTGAGCCACCCCCACCTGCCCTCAGAGCTTTGTCACCACCCCACTGCAACCTCTCAAATACCTAATTCCCATTTTCCCTCACCTGGCTCTGTCTCCCACCCCCACTCCAGCCCCTTGGCGTAACTTTACCCCTCCCTGGAAGTATTTGAAGAAAAAAAGGGGGGAGATGGTGGGGAAGAAAACGGCGACAATGAAGTTCTCGTGGCGGATTATTGGTGTATAATTGAGCAATATCCATGGTAACAAGCAAATCTGCAAGCGTTAAAAAATTACCCTGACCTACTTTGGGAAATTCTGCCATCTCGACAGGGCAGTGAGGGCTGTCCATCCCCCGAGACCCGGCCTGCCAGTCCCACTGCCAGCAGCAGCAAAGCCCTGGTGCAAGGGCATTGGAGATGTCCAGCACAGCTCAGCCCCATCACCCCATGGCCATCAGGATGGAGCAGGCTGCCCTGGATGAGAGCTGCTGCTCAGGATGTGGCCCCACTGGAACAAGAGGGACTCAACTGCCAGGTCACAGCATGGTGAGGAAACACAGCAGCTCCCTGCAGTGAGTCTCAGTGGGACCTCAGGAGGGTGGCCAGCCTAGAAGAAAGGCCAGGACAGGCTGCAGTGGTATTTTTGGGACCACACACCATGTTTCCTTACAGTCATGGAGCAAAGCAAGGCACGGGGCCAGGAAAGTGCAAACCAAGGGCCAAAGGCAAGAGTGGGACACAGGATGACTCCTCTTACAAGGTGCTGATGCTCTTCCAGCCATCACCCATGGGAAAGCATCACTCAGTGTGAGCACAGCAGGGACACCTCTAGCACCCTGACATCCCTCTCCACCACAGGGTGAAGCATCCCCAGCCCAGCTGTGCCCACAGCCCCTTCCATACCCCTGTGCAGAGCCTGAGTGCTCTCTGCAGCTCCCATGAGGCTCCCAGGAAGGCTGGTTCCGATTTACCTGCACAGGAGCAAAGTCCCCAGGGAGTGTCCCAGGGGACAAAGGTCTGGCTCCAGTGCGAGGGGAGAACAGAGCCAGGTGTCACCCTGGTACAGCTGTAAACATCTCCAGGCCCAAAATCCACATGTGTGGGGACACCCAACAGCACCGCCCAGCCCAGGCACCTTTGCCCTGACACCCACGGCGTTCCCAGGGAGGAGACTGCCTTAACATCAACACCACCACGTTTCAGACCACCACAGCTGAGCCCACCAGGCTGGACACCACCAGAGTGGAGACCAAGCTGGTGCAAAGGTTTACACCCTGGTGGTCTTAACTGAGTGGTCTCCACAATGGGGATCACCATGGTTGAGACCACTGGAGTTCACCCAGGTGAACATCATGGTGATTTGTGTGATTTTTTTGACTACCCAATTGTGGTAGTCACCATGGCCAAGACCACCTCATTTGAGGCTAGTGGAGACCACCGTGGCTTCGTGTCACCCACACTGCCCCCACCAGCCCCAGCACATCCCTCTGCCCTCCCCGTGCCGCCACCATTCCCACCAGCCCTGTGCCCGTGCCTCCCAAATATCTGCCCCTACTTTTAAGCGAAAAGAAGCTGCTCCAAGCCAAAGCCCCCAGCACTCCTCCTGTCACACCCAGAACGACCCAGGGGCGTTTGATGTTCCCAGCTCTCGCCCGCTGTCCCCGCTGCAGCCGGAGGATGCCACGTCCCCATGGACAAGTCGCCAGCGCCGACCACGATGGAGCAGCAGCACAGCTCGCTGCAAACCCCAAAGGCAAGAAGGCATCACCCGGGTAGCAGGGGGGTCACAAGGGGCTTTCACCCCACATCTCCCCCCGGAAGAGCCGCCCAGCGCCGATGCATGCCAGGACAAGCCGCCGCTCCGCCGCCGGGAGTGGAACTCTGCACCGCAGCTCCGCTCACCCGGCCCTGGGGTTCCCCCCCTGGTCCCCATCGTGCCCGGCTCCCCCCAGCCCTCACCTCAGCCAGAAGAAGCTGAGCATTTGCGGGAGGTGTTGAGGCGACGGCTGGCTCGGAGGAGAAGCGTCCGGACACCTGCGGGCGCGGGCGTCGAGGCCAGGCTGGCTCGGAGCCCTGGGACGGGGCCAGCGCACACCCCCTCCCGCTTCCTTAAATATGGCCATGCACAACTTTTCTTAAGGTAGCGCTTGGCAGATCCGCGCTCGCCTGGAAAATGGCCGCGCTCGGGAGGTTGGCTCGGGATGCGAGAGGGAATGCAGAGCCGGGAGAGCGGCGGGAGGCACGGAGCCTGCCAGCAGCGCTGCGGAGCTGCCGCTGCCTTCATCCCTGCCCAGGCAGCAGCTCCTGGGGTCAGCTCCCCTCCTCAGCCCACTCATCATCCTCTTCTGCCCCCAGCACCTCAGCAAGGGGCGCTCAGTTAAACTTACCTGGAAATATCAGGATTTTCCCCAGAGCCGTAGGTGCTGACACCAAGCTCACTGTCCAGAAAAGTCTCGGCAAACTTCTCCAAAGCCAATCCAATCCAATCCAATCCAATCCAATCCAATCCACACAGCTGCTCCCTGGCCCTGCTGTCTTTGAAGTACCTCTGACAGGACTTGTCACACACACACCCCCTTTTTTTTCCCTTTTTTTCTTTTAGCAAGGAAATAAAATGCAAATTGCCATGTCACCGCATTAATGACTATTGGGTTTAGTGGAGGTGTTGTTCTGTTCGTATTTGATTTACACACTTTCACAAGTGAATCTTGGTAATCAACCTACGAGTTTGATCAAAGCTCTTGGCAGGCACCGGCAGCACAAGTATTGCCACTAGAAAGCCAGCAGAGAAATAATTAAGCCATTTCAACAGGAAATAAGGCCCCACTCTTTTTTTGGTAAATAAGAATAACAAAGCAGCGAAGCAGGCCAAAAGCTTCTGCCTCAGCCACCTAAATTTTAGGTTGTCGAAAATGTTCATCAAAACCCTAGACCCAGGCAGAGGGGAGGTGAGACCTGGATACCTCAGCAAGGGCTGGGCCGGGCAGGGGTGGAGACGGGGCCCAGCAGGAGAAGGAGAATTCCTGAGGGGGTTTGGAGCCTTTGGGGGATGGAGGAAGCAGCTTTGAGTTGCACCAGGTGATTGAGCCGATTATGGTGATGGAGATTCTCTCTGGGAGAAGATTGTTGCCTGAGGACTTTAACCCCACTGCGCATTCACTGCTCATCAGCTTGGGTAAAACCTGCATTCTTCATTCCAAGAGCGGGAACAGAGAGGCCCTTTCTGCCCTGCACAAACCCTTCCACGTCTTGCAGGTGGCTTTGTACACCCAGATGCGATTAAATTCCACCGTTTCAGAAAACAACGTTTCCTTTAAAGCATTCTCTTTTGGGACAGCAAATAAGACATTTCTCACCAGGATGGTTTTCTAGCCCAGGAGCCCTGCAAACCAGACCGCAGCAAGCGTCCTCCAGAACATCTCCCCACCTTTAGCACGGAGGCCCCCGGCCAGGAAGCTCTTCAGGGATCTCTCCCTCCCTCCTTAGGATTGTTTGTTTCTGCAGCCAGAGATTAGGATCAAAAGGTTTGTTCCGTGCAGGGAAAACGATTCTTCCCACTCGTCAGAGTCAGAGGGAACAGCACAATTAGAAACACTTCAGATGCTTGACCCAGGCTCGAGCCTCCAAACAAAAGTTGCGAGGAGAGGTTGATGTTTTCCAGGCCCAATTAGCATAATGTTGTAATTCCCGAGCTCTCAGGCTGCCCGCATCCCTTCGCCCCGGCCGCCCAGCGAGCGCACGCCGGCATCAGCTCCCTCCTTCTGATCCATCACCATATGCCCGTCTTTTACAGCTCTTTGGTGCGTGATGCTCAGAGAGTGGATAATTAGCTAAATGAATTAATTGACATTCATACTTGTAATTAGCAACCGGTTACAAGCAGCTATTCTCCTTGGGACAGATAAAATTTCTCAGGGATTGGTGTTAAAATACTGGAAAATCGTTCGGGGTTAAACGACGAGGGCCGTGAGCGCTGATGGCGCCCGGGTTCTGCCCGGGCTCCGAGAGCCGCCGCACGGCGAACAAGCCCGTGCAAAAGCAGAGCAGGCTGTGGAACGTGCTGGAGATGCCGCTGCTGCTCGGGAGGAGGAGGAGGAGGAGGAGAAGGAGAATTTTCCAGCTTCGGAAGAAACCCGGGCCAGATGGGCGGCCTCCAGCCGGCGGCTCCCACCAGCTCCCGGCTCACCCTTTCCACCCCCACTTCCCGGAGAGTTCGCGACGAGGCCCCGGCAGCGGAGGCTGCTCGTGCAAAGCAATGGGATTGGATGTCGTGAGTGTTAATTAAACCATTAATTACTGCTGAGCGGGGGAAAAAAAAAAAATTTAAAAAAAAAAAAGTGACCTATTGGTTTTATCGCTTCTTGGAGTAGTTGGGAGGATGAATTGCTCAGGGGCTCGGCAGTGGGCGAAAGGGGCTGCGGCATGAGGTAGATCTTTGTTGAAATGTAGGTTTTGTCAGATTTTAAGGGGATGGTGCTGATGCAAGCACAGCTAATCCCAGCACCCTGTGAGGCCAGGAGTGGGACCTGCCCTAGGGATAGGGGACCCCATCTCTACTGTACTGCTGGGGGAGAGCAGGGGCTTGGACAGGCTTTCCGCGTGTCCCAAACTGCCCTCAGCAGGGATCCCACTCCAGCCAGGGGGTGCAGTCATCACCCACAAGCCCCGACAATCTGCACCCACAGTCCCTGACAGGAGATGTGCAGGCACCCCACGTCCCAGAATGTGGCAGGGGTGGGTGAGCTGAAGGTCTCGTCTCCCTGGAAAAGGCCCACAAAACCTGGGTGCCGATGGGAAGAAGGGAGGGCAACACGTAGGCACCGCCATACAAATGGCTCGTTATGGAAAAGAGGAGAAAAAGTGATACTAATGCACTTCATAAATCAAACTCTCAGGTCTTGCTGCATCAGGAGCTCTGCACCACCAGGGAGGAGAGCCTGGGCTGGGGGTACACAGGACACCAGGGAGGATGACCCCTCCAAGCCGTCAGGGACCAGCGTTGGGGTGCCCTGCCCTGCACCACCCTCTCCTCCTGACAGGCTCTGCTCCCCACCGTGGCTGCAGCAGCTCTGGCTGGCACAGAGGCAGTGGCAGAGGGGGACAGGACACGGTGACAAACTGGCACCCCACGAGCCTGGGTCTCCCTCAGAGAAGGGATCTCCCACGGCTCCTGGCACAGTCTCAGGGCTGCATCTCTCTGCCAGGAGTCCTGTTCTTGGCTGCTCCGAGCTATCAGAGCTTTAGATTTCCCTGGCAGCGCTTGGGGTTTAACTGCTGGGGAAAGGGACAAAAAAAAGCCAGTCTCAGAAGAGAGGCATGGGAAAGGCTGGGCCAAGGAGCTGTCATGCCACCCCTTCAGCTACTACACACCCCAGTACGCTCTCAAACACTGCACAAGATAGCGGGGAGGCTAATTTTTCTTTAGCTGCAGGCAAACAAAAAAAAAATCAATTACAAGGTAACCTATTTTTCAACTCCTCCACTGGTATTTATTTAATGTCAAGGCCAGCTTGCCCACCCTGCCAGGGAGAGGATGAGGGAGGCCGTGTGCCTCGGGGCTGAGCCAGGCTCTGGCTCGCTGTGGGGTTTAATTTGGTTTTGACACCAAAGCTCAGAGCAATGAGGGTTTGTTTGAACAGGACAGCAGGTGACATGTGGCACCCAGACAGAGTCCAGCCCTGACGGGGACAGGGAGCACCAGGGGTTCCCTGGTGATTGCAGGGCAGCAGGAAAAGCCCAGGGGGAAGGACAATTTTCTGGAGAAGGTTTGGGAGGGGCTGGTGGCCCATGGGGACAGGGACTGCAAGGGGTGTCCAAGGGGACAGGAATAGCTCCAGGTGTCCACAAGAGCAGGCAGAATTCCAGGGAATCTGTGGGGACAGGAGCACTCAGGGGGTACATGAGGACAGGGCCATCCCAGGACAGTCCACGAACACTTGGACATCCGGAGGGGTTACAGAGACACAGGACACCCACGGGCACATGGGGACAGGACACTGGGGGTACACTGGGACAATCACGGGGAGGGGGGCACAGGACATCCCTGGACACAGGGACATAGGATCCCGGAGGTACATAGGGATAGGGACCCCGCGGGACTCACGGACA
>VWZP01009377.1:1929357-1959822 GCA_013396995.1 Dicaeum eximium
GATTTGTGTTTTTGGTTTTTTTTTTTTTGCTTTTTTTTTTTTTTTTTTTTTAGTGGAAAAAAGGCAGGGCACGCTGAGGAAGGGGGCAGGGCGCTTCCTTGAAGCACCCTGGTTTGGGGTGGGCAGATAAGGGTGCTGCGTCACACTTGGCTCCTCTGCCCTGCCAAGGCCAGCAGAGCATCCTCCTTGCCCTCCTGCTCTGCCCAGCCCTCACTGGGTGCTCATCCTGTTTTTGGGGGGGAAGCCCCAGTGGGGTGAGGCAGCCTCTGGTGCAGAAGCTGCTTGAACCCCCACATCTCCCTGCCCACGAGCGATGCTCACAGCAAGAAGGAGGGAGAGGTGCTTTTCTCCCCCTTTCTCCGAGAGCTGTGCAGCTGATGGGGTGTAAATCACACCCAGCCTCCCTCTGCCCATCTGCCAGCAGAATGGTGGGGGGGGGTCATGGCTGGTGGCAGCTTGGGGTGACTTTCCATCACAGCTTCAGCCCTGCTCCTGTGTCCCTGTGGCTCTGGGGGAGTGCCTGCTCCTCCCTGAGAACAGAGCCTGGGTCTGCCTGTTGGTGCTGGAAACACTTTGGCTGTTGGGGTCTTCCTGTGCAAGGCACAAACCAGGAGCTGCATCTGGTTTTGTGAGACCCTCCTGGGGTCTGGTTTGGGGCGGGGACAGCCACGCTTTAAGATGCTTGGTCTGGTCAGGGGGGCTTTTGGCAGGGATGTGCTTTGTAGGGTATGGTTGGGGATGGAGGTGGGAGCTCACAAGGAAGCAAACGCTGCTTCACATTGCAAATGGGTCCCTTTAGCCCAGCTCCAGCGCGGTTTTCCATGGAAACCCCAAAACAGATGGTTTTGTTTTATCCTGGGTATTACAGCACCAATAACACCCAGGTGCTTCACACCTTTGCCAGCCTCTGCTGGAGAGGAGGTCCAGGCTGAGGCTTCCAGGGCTCATCTCATCGTTAAAAGCAGATTTACTTGCTTGTCCCGGAGCCCTTCAAGGTGTTGTGGCACGTCCTGACAGCTTGTCCGTCCTTACCTGCAGTCATCAAGGAGTTTTCAACATGACTTATATAAAGCCTTTGTACTTGGATTGCTCCACTGTGCTGCACAATGGCTTCTTTGTCATCCTGCCAGCTAATTAATTTTAACGTTTACCGTTGCTCCAGCGCGGTGCATCGTCCGCCTGGTCCATTTGGAACTTCCCCCCAACCTTAAGTGTTTTCCAAGCAGTTTGACTTGTTGCTGCTGAGCACTGGAGAAAACCTTGGCCCTGCTGGTGCCCATCTTCTGGAGAAGGAGCTGCCCTCACACTGCTGCAGGAGCTGGGGCTGGTGGAGGAAAAGCCATTAGGAGGCTCAGGTTTTTGCCAGTGGCTTGTTTCTCCTGGCTGACAGCTGAAGGTCCCCACAGAGAACATCTCTGATGAAAATAACAGGCCTTGGCTCCCTGGCTGGTGATTGGCACCATGAGGATCTCACAGCCAGAGGTGAAAGCCTTGGCTGCATCTTCAGGACAAGGTGAAAGCCTTGGCTGCAGCATCCCCTCGTGCCTGGGGATGTCTAAGCATGGGGGATGTGACAATGGTGATTTCTGGCAGGTTGGACTCTGTTTGGTTGTGCTCTGGAAACTGGGTGCTTTTTGCTTGCATCCTGTGAGCAAACATCTCCAGCACAGCATTCCTGGTGTGGCAGGGAGCTTACCCCTGGTACCTCCAGAGCATTCACAGCAGAGCCAGCCATCTCCTTAGAGCTGCCTGGAGAAGGACCAGGAGAGATGTGACCCCAGCTGGGTGTCCCAGCCCTTGGGGTGGGATGAGCCAGGGTATTGTCTTCTCTGGGTAGGAGGGATGGGGATGGCCACATGCATAAACATCAGCTGAACGTGCAGCCCTGGGGTTTGTGTGAGCAGTGCTGTGGCAGGGGGAGTTCCCCTCTGCTCAGGATGGGGACGGTGGTGGGTCAGGGAATATGGAATTGCTGCCTTTGTGTTTAATCTGGTTATAAGGATGGCTATTAGAGATAATGAATTTTGCCTGTCCCCACTGTTGTAATACAAGAACCCAACTGTCTTTCAACACCGCGAAGGTCACTCCTCTTTATTTCTGGTTGTAAATATTGCTGGTTACAGATGTTTGGGGTTGATGGACATGGCTAATTAAGTTTCTCCTGTCAGCTGGTTGGCAGGGTGCAGGGGTGCTGGCATGGAGGTGAGGTCAGAGGGCAGGATCACAGCCGGGCAGCAATACCAGCAGCCACTTTAGCATGGTGTAAGCCCATCTCACTGCAGCCCCTCAGTGAGAGCAAAGCTGGGTTTGCACGGAGCCTTGCCCCTCTCTTTATTATGCATTTGGAGCAGGCTGGTGGGAAGGCGGTGGCTTTAGGGAGTAAGTTTCCATTTTGCTGCTCTCATTTAAGGAGAATTCAGCAGGAATTGTCACACCTGCTGTCCCCAACCTGACCTGGGGATGGGAAGAAGGGTGCAAAAACCCTTCTAATTTTTGCCATCGAGTATCTTTTACACCAGCACCAGCAGAGGCTTCTTCTTTCCCAAAGACACTAACATACAAATGATGGTGTGCTGGCCAACAGAGCCAATACCCCACATCAAATTAGCACCAGGAGGGGCTGGGGGCCCCTTTCTGTGGGGCAGGGGGCTGGTTGCTTCCCGGTGCTCACCCTGCCAGGCAGGAACCGTCCGCGTGCGCTGCCTGCGCGCCTGGAACGCAGCACGTGCTGCTGTGCTCTCCCCCCGCGCGCCTGATTTATGCCGCTCCACATTTTCTCCTCCTTTCCATGCCTCTTTCTCCTCTCCCTCGTTTTTTTATTTTCTTTTTCCCCTCCCTTGTGCTGCCTGTGCATTGCCTTGCTCCTTTTTTATTTTTTCCCCCCCCCGTTATTGCTCACAGGCCTCCCTGTTAACCCAGCGGGCTGCAAGATTTAGGGCTCTCTGCCTGGTGTGCAGTCTGAGCGGGGTTTTATTCTCCCAGAGGAGGGAACCGTGATCCCCATCACCCCAGTGGTACATGATCCTTGCGTGTAGAAGGGGCTGTTTTTATTATTCTGTTTTATGGCTGCAGACCACAAGTCGTGTGTCTCTGTTCTGGATGCTCCTGGCCATGGATTGCAGCAGAACTGGTGAGGTGGCCACGGGTGCCCATCGCCTCCATCCCGACGTCGCTGCGCCGGCCATCTGTCCCCTCCTGCGCGGCGCCGGGCTGCCGGCTGCTTGCCGAGGCACCAGGGCTTGCCCAGCGTCTGTGAGGCCACCAGAGGAAAAAAAAATTACAAAGGAAAAAAGTTCCATTTTTGCTTTGTTTGCCCCCATTTCATATGCATAACCTGACTTTTTGTTACCTTTGCGGGGGGGGCTTTTTTTTTTGCCTTNGCATCAAAAGTTTGCTGGGTCTTGTGTGCGGATGCCGAATAATTTTATTAGCTGCCTGGAAGGGAGCCAGCACGGCGTGCACCCTGCAGGAGGTGGCTGCTGGGGTGCCTTCCCTTTGCTTCCCCTTCCCAGCTGCCCCCCCTTGGCCTCTGCTGGTCTCCTGTGGGTTACATCATCAGCGTTACCCCTTCATTTTATTTTTATACATACTTCTTAGGTAGGTTTTTGTTCTGGGTTTTTTTTTTTTTTTTTTTTTTTTTTTTTTTTTTTTTGTTATACACGATGANNNTTTTTTTGCTCCTTAAAGGGTTAAAACCGATGGGGAAGTTCAGCTAGCACTTGCAAGATATGGTTGCCTTAGCAACAGGCCTCCTAATCTGGTAGGTGACCTGAGAGACTGTGGAAGATGCAGGGGTTGGTTTGGCATTTCATTATTTCATGAGGCTGCGGCTCTCCAGCTGGTTCCCTTCCCAGCACCGCCACCGCCGCTGCTCCCCCCGCTGCCGCCCCCGGCATTCCTTGGCAAAGCCCCGGAGGGGCCAGCGGCACCGTCCCTTCCCTGGGTGCTGCTGGGTCCTGGTAGCTCTTGCTCAAAAAGGGGGAGAGGGCTTCCCGCAGCCCAGGTGATAATTATTCAACTTTAGGATTGTAAAGATGGTTTCCTACTTTGCCTTTCCTCCTTTAAAAGGATTTGCCGTGGTGGCCCAGAGGGAATAATCCGCGTGGCCCCAGAGCTAAAGGTGTGCTTATTGGTACTTCCAAACCCTGTGTTTTGAGGTCTGTGGCTCTAGTAACAAACAGATGGGGCATGAACAGAGAAGCACAGTGGTTGGAAAAGTGATAGAGTTGAGATGTAGCATCCAACCAGTGTTTTGGGGAAGGTTGGTGGGCTTTGGGAGGAGTGTGGCAGCATTATTCCAGCTGCTTTAGGCTCCTCTGGGCTCACTGGGCCAAGTGGCACAACCAGCACATACCCATGGATGGATAGACCAAGACTTGGGCAGTTCAGTGCCACAGCCATAGCCGCCTTCTAGTTTTTTTCCTTGGAAACATCCTCGAGTTGGCAT
Organism: Dicaeum eximium; assembly: GCA_013396995.1. NCBI lineage: Eukaryota > Metazoa > Chordata > Aves > Passeriformes > Dicaeidae > Dicaeum > Dicaeum eximium. The sequence continues at coordinate 1,933,805 of VWZP01009377.1, forward strand.
TTCCCAGTGCTGTCCCTTTTCCCTTGCTGTCGTGATCACCCCGTGCAAAGCATTGGTGATCACCCGCTTGTCCTTGCCAGTGGTGGAGCCATCTAAATTAAGAAACTGCATCCCAAAACTTCCTTGCCTGATTTGGCCATGCTGAATCTCCTTGCACCATTGGATGGGGGCTCAAACTTCTGCCTGCGCAGTCCCGCGTGGGATTTGAATGGATGTTGGTCACACCTGACAGTGCCTGTCGGCACAGAACTGTTGCATCCTGGTCCAAATCCTCATTGAGCTCTTTGCCAGGATGGCCAAGCCACTCTCTGTGCCCAAACCTGGGGTGTTTTCCCCCTTGCTGGATGCTGGGTGGTAATGGAGTGTGGCTCTGCCCTCGGCGCCCAGCCAGAACGGCCCTGAGGGAAGGAAGGTGTCCAAAGGGCTGGGGCCAAGCTCCCTCTGGGTACCCATGGAATAAAAGGGCCAGGATAGCGCCAGGGGCATCCCATTCCCGCAGATCCCAGCGTGCAGACCTCTTTTGTTTTTTTCCCCCCTCCCACTACTCGATGGCAGCTGCCTGCGGACGCGGGGAGAGCCGCCTTTGTTTACCCGCCTCTCCGGCAGAGTGAGGGCGGGGATGCTCTTGGATCGAGGTGCTGATCTGTCATCTCCAGGTTTTATGCATCCCCAGACAAGAAATCAGTGGTGCAAAGCACAGACTTTTTGTTACTTATCGCCGAGCTCTGTGCAGAGCGCGGCTGCTGAAAGCAATCTGGTGTCTGCGATGCCCAGATTTATGGTTTCCCAGCCTCGTTTGAGGTGTTGGCTTCCACTGGGAAGTAGAAAACCTGGTTTGAGCCATCGGAGTAGGATGAGAGGACCGTGGTGTGTGGTGACGCTGGACCCCAGGTCTGATCCCCAAGCTGGCAATGGCCCCAGAGCCTGTCATAACCCTGAGTGAGACAGCATCTCCTTTGCTCCATCTTACCTGATGGAGACAGGAGGACCAATGTCTCAGAGAGCTGAAACAGCTCCGCTTTCCCTCTGGGTCTTCTTCACTCAGGACTGGGATGGCAGAGGCAAAGGCTGGAAGGAGGCTAAGGGAGGAAATCCAGGCAAGCCAGCAGAATCCCTAGAAAGCCCTTTTTTTGATCACTTCATCCCTTTTTTTTCCCCCCTATCTCTGCTTTGTGAGGCTTTCCAGGATTTGTCCCTCTCGGCGGGGATTTCGGGCGGTCAGCCGGGTCCCCAGGCACGGACAGACGGACAGGCTGCCAATCAGCCAGCACTCACATCCTTCTGTGGAGCGCTGTGCTCTGCTGCCAGGGGCTCCTGGGGCTCAAGCACGGGATTATACATGGGCTTGGTTTTTTGTTTTTTTTTGAAAGAAAAATCAAAATTCCCAGGGAAAATATATTAAAAAAAAAAAAAAAAAGCCGTCTCCCCCCCCGCCTCCGCCCTGCTGAGAAGCAGCTCTGCGATGGCGGCTGGAAAGCGAAGCCGTAAGTGTTGCGCGTGCCATCTGCTCCGCTTGGATCGCGGGAGCGGCTGGAGCCGGCGCAGCCTCGCGGGAACGGGGGGGCCAACGCTCTGCAGGGGTAAAGATAGGGTCCCCCTGCCCCGAATCCCTCCCATCTGGGGTGCTCTGGGTCAGCTTGGAGCCCACGCTGGCACGCTCGAGCCCCGGCTCGTGCTGCTGGGAGGTGTCCCGTGGGTGCGGATCCCCAGGATACGCGCCCATCCCTCTGCGGGTCATCCAAGGGTGAAGGTGGTGGTGGGGTGGGATGAGTTGTGTGGAAGGGAATGGGCAGGTTTTGGTGGGTTTAGGAATCTGCAGCTCTGCTGGCTGCCTGAGTTGGAAGCACCACTACTCTGCAGTGTAGGGTGCGTCTCACAGGGACCTCAGGTGTTTGCTGCCGTGAGAGCAGCTCAGCAGGACACATCTGGTCCTCCCAAGGGGGATACCAAAGGAAAATGCTTCCCCAGTAAGGAAAAAGTGTATGCTGTCTCTAAAAAGAAAGAAATGTGTCTATTTGTGGGTTTGCTATGGGAGCATCTCTGGGTTCCCACCCAAGTTCCTCTGCTACCTCTTCAGCTGGAGCCACCAGACCACTTGGCTTTCTCTCTGCTTTACCAATTTTTACAAAACTGGTATTTTTTTGAGCCTTCCCAGTGAGTCAAGCAAACAGACGGAGATGGGATACAGAGGGAACCCAGGCTTTCTCCCTCAAAAGACAGCCATGTCCTCAGCAGGTGTGCCTGGGGCTCATGCTGGGTGTGGGTGGTTGCCTTGTCTAGGGGGTAGCCAAGAGATGAATATTCCCAGGGTCTGGGATACCCAGCCTGGGAGATCAGTTTTGACTGCAAGGACAGCAACTGTGGAGCCCTGAACTACCCCTTGGCTTGGCTCCACCAGCAGCAGTTTTGGTCTATGGATGTTTGTCACACATGCCATATATATGGGGGGTGTATATATATATATATATATATATATATGATTTGCTGGTTGGGATTAAACCACATCAAGTACCATGTATCTTGCTCATACCTTTTCCTCAGTTGGATGGGGAGGAGAATGGGGGGCAGGAGGGGAAAGTAAAACCCATGGATTGCGATAAGAGTGGTTTATTAATTGAAATAAAATATAATAATAAGAAGAATGAAAAGGGACATGATAGAGAGAAGTAAAACATAAAGCAGATAACTGATGCACTGTATAATTACTCACCACCCACTGACTAATGCCCAGCCTGTTCCCAAGCTTCCTGGCCAAATTCCCCCAGTTTATATACTGGACATGGCGTTCTGTGGTATGGAGTAACCCTTTGGCCAGTTTGTGCCAGCTCTCCTGGCCATTCTCCCTCATGATTCCTTTTGGACCTTTTCAGTGGCAGAACATGGGAAGCTGAAAAGTCCTTGACTTGGAGTGAGCACTACTTAGCAACAGAAAAAACACCAGTGTGTTATCAACGTTGTTCTCATACTGAATCCATAACACAGCGCTGTACCAGCTACTAGGAAGAAAATTAACTCTATCCCAGACAAAACCAGGACAGTGTAATATTTATTTTATATTAGAGAAGGTTTGCTTGCAGAGCAAGCTTGGAGAGGATGGAGAGGGAGCTTGGGAGCTTGGAGAGGATGCCTGGTGCTTTCCCCCCCTCTCTTCCCATGCAAATTCAGTTGCTCCTCTTCTCCTGCTGATAGAAAAGGCAGCGGTGGCGTGAGTGGGTTGAGCTTGTGGAGAGGAATAACACTCTCCAAACAAAACCAGAGGGCTTGTGGGGAGAAATGGGAAGCTGAGGGAGGGTAAAAATGTCTGAGGAGGGGTCTGCAGAAGGCTTTTGGTCCTGCTGGGCTTTGGGACAGGGTGGAAGGATCTGAACTCTGTTTTCCCACACTTGTTCCCAGCTGGTGAGCATGGTCAGACCTTCACAGGGGTTTCTGGGGTTCAGCACTGCCTGAAGTTAAAACTTGCTAGAGCCCAGCCCTTTATTGGGGAGCCTCTTGGGAGCTCCAGTTCAGTCCCATGGAGATGAGTTCAGAAGACACATCCTGCTCACCAAGCCCTGGCATCCAGGACGCGCGGCCGTGCCCACGGCGCGTTGGCTCTCAGAGCTGCCCACAACCTGCAGCCATCCCACCCCACCAGCTGCCACCTGCAGGTGTGGGCTGACCCCACCTGCCTGCCAGGTGCCCCCCAAAGCCACTCTGTCACTCCTCAGCTGGGCAGGGGAGAGAAAATGCCACGAAAGGCCCATGGGTCAGATAAGGACAGGGAAACTTCACTCACCAGCTGCTGTCACAGGCAAAACTGACTCAACTTGAGTAAAAATTAATTTAGTTTATTGCCAATCAAATCAGAAAATGATAATGAGAAATACAAACTAAATCTTAACACACCTTCCCCCTGCCACTCCCTTCTTTCTGGGCCCAGCTTCATTCCTGGTTTTCTCTCCCTCCTTCCTGCCAGCAACAGAGAGGGACAGAGAACGGGGGCTGTGGTCAGTTCATCACAGTTGTCTCTGCTGCTCCTTCCTCCTCAGGGAGAGGACTCCTCCCACTCTTCCTCTGTTCCAGCATGGGGTTCCTCCCACGAGAGACAGTCCTCCACAGAATTCTCCAGCATGGGTCCTTTCCCTGGGCTGCACTTCTTCCCAAACTGCTCCAGCGTGGGTCCCTTCTATGGGGTCACAGCCTCCTTTGGGCATCCCCCTGCTCCAGCGTGGGGTTCCCCATGGGCTGCAGGGGGATCTCAGCTCCACCAAGGAGCTCCATGGGCTGCAGGGGATCTCAGCTCCACCATGGTCTGTACCACAGGCTGCAGGGGAATCTCTGCTCCGGTGCCTGGAGCGCCTCCTCCCCCTCCTTGCCCCACTGACCTTGGGGTCTGCAGGGCTGCTGCTTTCATGTTCTCACTCCTCTCTCCTCTGTCTGCAGTTGCTTCTGCACAATAAGTTTTCTCCCTTCTTAAATACATTATTCTAGAGCCCAACACATTGCAAGTAGCTCAAAGTGCTGCACTTCGGTGGCTACCCCTGAGCCCAGCGTTCAGAAATTCATTAATTGGGCTGGAACAATTATTTTTGGCTTTTGCAGAGGGAAAGGCTATAAATAATCACCCTGCGAGCTTGTGCGATGACTTTGCAGCCTCTGTTGGGGGGGGAGGTTGTGTTGGTTGTGTTGGGGTTTTTTTTCCCTCGCTGCTGTCCGACTGGCTTTTTCTTGGCGGCCAAGAGTGGGAGACTTATCTGCAGAAAATGCCATTTGAGTTGATTAAAGAAACCCCTGCCATTGGCCAGAACTGCCAAAGTTTCTGCAGAAACGGTTGCGCTTTCTGAGAAACCGCCCTGGGGACCTGCTGGGTGCTGGGGACGGGGAGGAGGGGAGGAGGACAGGAGGAAAGCTTCCCCGGGCTCAGGGAAGGGAAACAAAGCGCGAGACAAAGGATTCTGCGGGAATCTTACCAAGGAGGAATCATACCAAGGAGGGAATCAGCCCAAGGAGGGTTTGCCAGGCAGAGGGGCACTGGTGGTGGGCACGTTTCTGTGCTTGCACTGCCCTCACACTGAGTGTTTTTGGTCCTTGGGCAGCTGGGTTTCAGCCAGAGACTGATCCAGAGGTGAAAGCCTCTGCATCCCAGCACCTGCCCCTCAAGCTCACCCATCCAATACCCCTGGGAGCCAAACCACTACAGCCTTAGCAGAAGCAAACAGCATCTAGTACACCTTCTTTTGTAAGCCCTCTGTCGCATCTAAAATAAATTTGCATGTAAATTGACAGGCTGATTTTAATGTCTCCTGGCTATAGAGCACTGAAGGCCCAGGCTTCCCTTGTAGGTCATGTGGCATGTGGCATTGTCCCCACACTTGCTGGGCACTGGTGTGGTGGCACAGAGCCATTCCAGGGCGGAGGTGGCAGAGGCATGGGGTGACTGCTTGTAGGGAAGCAGAAACGTAGTGTTTCCTTTTTTAAAAAAACAAAACAGATTTTTGAAAGGATTGAGACTTACTGAGAGGCTGGTGGCTGATAATGGCCAACATTGGACAGCAAGCTGGGTTTTTCTGTAGGGAACTGCTCTGTGCCAGGCTGCTGGACTCTCAGAGCCCATGCAATGCCCTGGGTTTGCAGGAGCACATCCCACATCTCTTTCCTTGCCTGGCAGCAATTAAAACACATTCCCATCGTTGGTACGGGTTGCCAAAGACAACAGCCACGAGTCACTGATGTCTTGGAGCGTGTCACTTTGGCCAGAGCACCCCTTGGTACCTGGGTTTGGGGAGCACTGCTGGAGCTGGAGCCAGTGTGAGGATCTGTTAGGAGCATTTCGGGAAAGGCTGCCTGGAGCAGAGCATCTCCCGAGCAGTCTCGCCGTGGCAGCTTTCCTTCGTCATCCATTATTTATTTGATCCTCTGCAAAACAAATTCGCTCCTCAGCACTGATTCTGATGACGGTGCTCATTTTACAAAAGAGGTAAAAGGAGCTGGTTTTGTTCCCAGTCTGAACGACTTGAACAAAAAGGTGTTTCCTGCTGCCTTCCCTCCTGTATCAGTGAGATAAATCTGCAGAGTTGTGGAGTGGTGGTGAAAATTTTGGAATCACAAGTAGCAAAACATCGAGCAGTGCTTTCCCTGTTGATCCCCATCTTTCCTGGACCTCCAGTGTTTGCTGCGGCAGGATCAGAGGAGCCAAGATGCTCAACTCACCTCGTAGCTCCCAGCTGAAGGTTTCCTGAGGGCATGGCTGTATGTCCAGGGAAAAGGGGCTTTACAGGTGCACCTCCTCCTGTGTGTGCTGTTGGAGGGCAGCTCTGCTCTGTGGGTGCACAGAAGAGTACGTGCTTGGGGCTTGGAGCCAGTGGGGTGGTTTCAGAGAATGTTTGGGGATGTCCTCAGTCCCACCAGTGGCCAAGCCAGCCCCACGTTGCTTGCACCAAACAAGCTGGAGCGGTGGGCTGAGCTCTGGGCCGGGAAGTTCGGAGGGAGGAGACGGCGCGTCGGAGCCGCGTTCGTCAGGATGGAAATGACTGTCAGCCCCATTCAATCTGTCGCCTTGTTCCCGGGGGACAATTGCAAAACAGGATTACTGGTACTTAAAAATTCATAGAAAACGTTTCTTATCACAACGTCATAATTGTTATGACTCAGAAGAGTAGAATTGCCATTTTCCTGTGCCTTTTTTTTCCCCCCCCTTCACTTTTGTTGCATACAGAGTCCCTTGCTGCAGCTGCGGGATCGTCAGGAAGGGGGAAAAAAAGAAAAAAAACAAACCAGGGCGATGCTTTATTTTATGCTAACTGCTGCATTTGACTTGAAAATGATGTCCCACTGGGTGTCGTGGTCAGCGTATTACGGCGTGATGGATGGCTGTCAGAGCGGCCGTGGCTGGCAGATTGCGATGGGTGGAGGAGAACAGATGCCCGCTGACTTCAGGGGCTTTAGCAGAGTCCAGGACTGAAGAGTGGAAAACAAAAGCAGATGGGAGAGCTCTGCTTGGGCTAACTATTCTTCTCCGGCCACGTGGCGGGGAGGGAAGCTCGTGGGGCGGCCGTGTCCTTTCTGTGCTGTTCCTGCGGTGAGCTGGGCTGCCTGGTGAAGCCCTGGGTGAACCCCACTTGACCTGAGGCCTGGGCCTGTGTGCAGACCATCCCTGCAGATCTCAAAAGGGCAACCTTTTACCCCTGTGAAAGAACAGCTTGCGCTCCATTTGATGGTTCTTGTTAACCCTTGGCCCTGGCGATGGATCCGAGGCAAGGCCTGGGCAGGCTCCGGGGGCTGCCCCGATGGATTTTGTGCTCTGCATGGCATTTGTCTTTGGAGTTGGGCAGGACCCTGTGAGTTTGAGTGGTGCTGATGGAAGGAAGTGAAAGGAGAAGAGTGAGCCTTTCTTGCAAGAGCCTGTTCTCAATGAAACCCTTTGCAGGTGCTGCTCTGAAACCCCTCATCTGCTCCCCGGCTCTCCTGCAAACTTTCCTGTACTTTCTACCACGTCAGAGGGTTTAGAAAAGAACCTGCTTTGCCCCATTTTGCTTCTCACATCTGTATTTCCTCATCTTTTACCCCTTCACTTTCTTCCTACCCCTCCAGTCCATCCAAACTTGGGCAAGTGGCTGCTGCTTTCCCAGCTGGCGTTTGCTGGGGATTGCAGGGTTAATGGTGAAATTAAATTTCACTGCTGTTTTTAAATTAATTGAATCATCAGCGTGGGTAACGGGAAACAGTGGTATCATAATGTATTTGATATGGGTCTTTAAGTCAGCATTTGCTGTGAGATCTGGAGCACTAGATCTTGGTGGAAGCGATGGCTAACTGATATATTGCAGTTATGGCCACGGTACAAAGGCTCCTGCTATGTCTTAAAGCGTTCAGGTCATGAAGTTGAGTTGGTTTATGATACGGCTGTTTTCCCTGCACGCTTCCCACGGTGCTCCTCCATCATACTTGGAAAAACCCTGCAGTTGGCAGGAGCCTGCAGTGCTCCCAGTTTGTGCCTCTGGGCAGCCACCACAGGTCTATGAGGATGCCCTTTCGGGTGACAGAGGAGCATTGGGGTTTTGCTCCTAGGAGTCTCTAAAGTTTTTTCTGCTGGAGGAAGCAGACACAGGGAGGAAACATACTTTTTCCTCAAAGAAAACAGTGGAAAGACTTCTACTGATTTGCAGCATCATCTGGCCTTTCCTTGGTGGCCCTGGGTGGGCTTCAGGACCTGCCTTGGCAAGGAGAAGCTGTCCAGGCTGAGGGCCAGCATCCTCATGTGATGTCCCCACCGTGCTGGAGACAAAACTCCTAGCAGGTCATTGTGTGGGCTCTTTTCTCATCCTTTCCCTGGTCCAGTGTGGTGGACTGCATGATGGGACTGCATCCCCATGTGGTGACTTGTAGTGGACAATGACACACCCCTTCACCACTGCTAACAGAGGGCTGCTGTTAATTAAAAAGTGGAAAAAAATAAAGTTTATGTGTGTGTGTGTGTGTTGTGGAGCTGCTTGCAGGTTTCCACCCATGAGGGGTTCCTGCATCCTATCCCAGCAATCTGGGACTGCTGGAACAGGCAGGATGAGAGGAAATGACCTCAAGTTGCACCAGAGAAGGTATGGATTGGATATTAGGAAAAATCTCTTCACTGAAAACCTTGTCAAGCCTTGAAACAGGCTGCCCAGGGCAGTGATGGAGTCACCATCCCTGGAGGGATTTAAAAGCTGTGTAGATGTGGCCCTTGGGGACGTGGTTTAGTGGTGGGCTTGGCAGTGCTGGGGGAACAGTTGGACTCAATGTTCTTAGAGGTCTTTTCTGACATAAATGATTCCATGATTCCCTCTCGTCAGCAACTTCCTCCGGAGATCACAATTGTATAGATGACCCCAGAGTGCACCTACAGCCACGTCAGCAGCACTGCCTTTCACAGACAAAATCTCAAGGCTGCTTAACCAACTGAAACCTCTCAGAAGCTGCCTTGATATGAATATTGATCTCCACATTTAACTCTGCTTTGCCCAGTTGATGTTGCCCAGGCTGGTGGTGTGGAGGACGAGCAGGCTACAAGGACGCACAGCTGGATTTTGGAACAGGGTTCGGTGGGACACACCAGAAACCTCAGTGCTGAAGAGCCTGTTCTAGTGCACTAGTTCAGATTTTGTGTAAAGACTTGCTTATTATTTCTGCTAGTTATGTCTCTAATGAGGTGAGACGTGCCATATGTTGTCCACAGGGAGGGAGCGCCGCAGGTGGGGCGGGGGCTGGCCTGGTGGGTAGTTGCTACACAGAAGAGCCTGAAACTGCTTCAAACTCAGACTTGGTGAGCCAAGATTCCAGCTGATCTGTCTGTGCCATGGGCATTGGTGCTGTGTCATGTCTCAGAGCCATCTACAAACTGGCAGCACCTTCTTGCTCTTCATCCACGACCATGTTCTCCAGCTCCCATCAGTTTTATCCTTCCGTTCCTTCTTCCCTTCTCTTACCCACAACAGGTTTTTGCTTCAAAATAAAGTGATTTTGGTGCCAGGCCCAATCACGCAGCTCCTTTGCCTGCTCACAGGAGTAACAGTCTTGATCTGAGCAGCCCAGGCTGCTCTCTTAGCAGAAGTTTGAAACTAAACCATAGCAGGGTAAAGAAATATTAATTGGTGAGTCCTGAACTTAATTTGAACGGGGCTCTGCTGTTTAAACAATTGTTGGAGCCATAAACCAGAAGCCCTTAATTATGGCTAATTATTTTTTGTGATGAATCTATATGGAAGCTCCTCAACATGAGGGCTCCTCTGAAAGGCACCAGTTGCGTGTTCAGGCATCATCCAGCCTGAATGTCCCTAATAAAACCAGAGACAGAAGTGTTGCCTCCAGCCCTGCTGCCTGCAGTTTCCTTAAACCTGGGGGTCGGGGTAGGGACCAGGGAGCTCCCTGGGCAGGCAGCTGGGGACCCGAGGGCAGGCAAGAGCAAGACAGGAGCTGTTTAGGACATGGACTTTAAACTCTCTGGCATTTGGGGTTTGTTTAAAAACCAGCTAGGTAAATATTTGTGAAGCGGTTGGGATCCGGCTGCGGGGTCAGGCGCTGAGCGCAGCCCTGAGGGCTGGTCTGGCCTCGTGGATCCCGTCCTTCCCACGGCAGGAGGCTTGTCCATCCTCAGCCCTGCCGAGGAGGTGGTGGAGGCAGTGCAGGGCACTTGGCATCATCACTTGGGCCATGTTTCTCTAGGGTGTGGCATAAAAACGGGTGCTTAGAGGTCTCTCCTGGGGTGTACTGGTGTGATGCTTCAGTGGGACATCTTTAGAACAGGTCTCCTGTTCTAAAGATGGCAAGGCTGCACTGTGCATCCCTGGGATGTCCCTTCTGTGCCATCCAGGCTGTTTCCAGGGGTTGGTGATGCTTTTCCTGACGAACCTGTAGCCCCTGCCCTGTGCACCCCTGCAGGAGGGAGGCTGCTGGTGGGGGGATCCTGCTGGGGACCCACAGTACATGCTAGGGCAGGTAGGACATGTGGCTCGCTAGGGAGGATGGCACAGCAGGGACAGTGTGGCAGGGATGGCATTGTAGGGGTGGCAGGGCAAGGGTGGCACGCCAAGGATGGCAGAGCGGGAAGACGGCGTGACAGGGGTGGCACAGCAGGAGCGGCAGGGTGGGAGGATGGCATGACAAGGATGGCAGGGCAAGGATGGCAGGGTGGGAGGATGTCACAGCAAGGATGGCAGGGCAGGAGGATGGCAGGGCACGGTGCGGCGCCGGGGGAGTGGTCCAGGCTGCCTGTACACAGCAGCTGTCAGTGCTGCTGCCTTCACCCGCCCAGCCCCAGCCTCTTCCTCGTGGCACAGATGGTTTTAACACTTTCCTGGGGCTTTTTTTCTATAATTAACTCTTGTTTGCAAGTGGGAAGACACTTCTTTCCTTTTGGCAGAGCCATCAAACTCTCCTCGGCGGTGTGCTTTTTTAAAGCCATCGTGTATCTATCCCCCAACTGCAGTCTGTTGTTTTTACCAGGCTCTTTTAAGGCGCTGGGCTGCCCCCCCTTTTCTCCCCCCCTTGCTCTTGCCCGGAGGTAAAATCCGCAGGGATTGCAGGCGGAGGAGGCCCCAGCCAGCTCCGGCAGGGGAGTTTACAATCCGGCCAAGGCGATACAAAAGCCGGTGCCCGGGCAGGGGGGAAGATGGAGGGGCCCCTTCCCTGCACCAGGAGCCTTTGAACCCCCCTGCTCCCAGCTTTGTCTGGCTTAGCAGGGTGCTGCCTGCACAAAGGCTCCTGTCCCTCGTGTCAGTTCCGTGCTGCAGCTGGGAAGAGTTTTCCCAGGAGAGGCCATTGCCCACTGAAAGCCTGGTGGGTGCTGGGGGCTGCTGTGGTGGGTGAAACCCACCTTCTGGAAGGAGAAACCCCAAAGAGCCCTGGAGCTTCACCACTACTTGGGAATCTGCAGAGTGCCCCAGGAGGGGTGGGCAGGGGAGGGGGGTTCTCCAGCCTTTACAAAGACCTAGAAAAACTAACTGGAATACCGTGGGCTCTGCCTTTTGGGGAGCTCAGGGTCTGGTCTGCCTGTAGCTCCCTGTTTAGTTTAGGGGGGTTTTGCTCTCAGGGAGGTGAGGGTGCTGCAGCTCTCAAAGCTGGAAGGTTTTGGGATGCTCAGCTTTGGGCACTGAGGATGGTCAGCATCACAAGCTGGTGCTGTAGGAATGTCACCGTGCAGAGGAGCGTGCTGGGGGGGCCATGCCAGCGGTGTCAACCCACCAGCCCATGCCTGGGTTTGTGTCAGGGTGTTGCAAGAGCAGCTCTGACTGTGGGGAGTGAAGGAGCTGTTCTGACCTATGGATATCAAATGGTGGATGTGAAAATTAAAAAAAAAAAAAAAAACAAAACAAAAGAGAAGAAGCCTATCAGGAAGTTTCCACCATCAGTTCATGGCCATGACCACCATGCCTGTGCTCGCTCCACTCCTCATCCCTGTCCATCCCTTGAACTCCACTCACCCACTCTGTAGCCAGGTGTTTCCCAGCACTGCCAGTCTAAACAAGACCTTGCAGTGATGCTCAGCACTCTCACATCACTCCCTCCCCCTCTCTGCTGTCTGAAAGCCTGGGGCTCTTTTTTTCTTTTTCTTTTTTTTTTTTTCCTCTCTTGCTTTCCAGACTTTAAGTTTTCCTGCCTCACGTACCAGTTTATTGCTGGGTCAGGGGGCAGGGCTTTGCACGCTGGTTTTATAGGGTCCCTCCAGAGCTGGCTTCAAAAAGCTCCCAGTTCATAAATGGGGGGTTTGTATTAACCACTGTGTTTTGACAGGGAGAGCTGCTCTTAGAAGAGAAATAATTAATGTTTTGTAAGCTTTAAGGGTGATGTGGCTTGGAGTTGCATCTAACAAAACCGCTCTGTGCAGAAAACAGTGATTTTTTTAAAAACCCATATTTTTATCAGAAATCCTCCCCTATCCCAATGTGCACCTTGTCAGTTGTGCAACCCCAGGAGGACTTTTCTGTGGGGAAGTCCTGCAGCTCAGCTGTGCCTGGATCACCGGTGCCAGCAACACCAAAGCAATGCAGAGAGCTGGTGTTAAGGTAAATAAAACATGGGGCCACTTTGGAGCGGTGTTTCTGATCCCCACATTAAGGCAGGCAAGAGGCAGCAGAGCTGGAGGGGAGGTGGTGTGGTGAATTCCCTCTTATCCCATGGATGTGCACCTCTTATCCCCTAGAACATGCTGAAATGGTTAAAATGCCTCTTCCCATTCACCCTCCCCCTCCCAAGAAATCCCAGCCTGCCAGGGGAGATCTGCACCCCCTCCAGGCTAGCTCAGCCCCTGGCTTTTTTTGGCAGTGGAGAAAGCCACCAGTTCTTGGGAACAACACTGAAATACACAGTGGCTTACGTCAGATTTACTCCTCCCGTCCTTTGCTCTAGCTGCTCTATTAATTTGGAAATGCCTTGAGCAATTATCAGACCTGGGAAAGGCTATTTTTGGGGGGCAGCACCCACAAATAACTGCAATAAACCCTACTGTTGGAAAAGGGGAGAGAACACCAGACATGGGGCTGTGCTTGCCTGGATTTCGAGTGTTTGAATGTGAATTTTCATCAGAAACCGTGTGTGTAGAGTGGTTGGGGATCTCTTGGGGGTCTGGAGGGGGAATCACACCCTTTTCCCACCCATACACCACTTCTGAGATCCAAAGCATTGCTCCCAGGGGCATAGAGGGTGCGAAGGGGCAGCCCTGGAGCAGGTTTGGGATGTGAGGGCTCCATATGGCTGGAAGGGATTAGCCTGGGGGATTAGATGAGTGGGGAGAGGAGGGGAAAGTTGCTGCAATCCCCCCCTCCCCAAAAATCCTCATCTCTGACCCCTGGCAGATGCGCAAAGATGATTTCTGGGGACGATTAGCACTGCTTTGGGTTTGTCTGTGCCCCTGGAGTCGCAGCTCGGTCTCGGTGCTCCGGGGTGAAGCGATGCCCCTGGCCTGGGCTGCGATCCTGTGCTGGCAGGTGGTGAGGAAAGCTGGGATTTTCCTCCTGCCGCCGCCTCACACCCACATCTTGCACCTTCCCCTGCTCTCCATGTGTTTCCAACCTGAGCTGCTTGCTCAAGCTTTCAGCTTGCCTGGAAAGAGTATCAGTGGTGCTCAGTCCGTGCTGCGTGGACAAACCCCAGGGATGGGTGAGCCAGGGACATAGAACTTGGGAAGTGGTGTGTGTTGTGACCCTGTTGGTGGCCATGCACTGCTTGGGGAGGGTCACCACCACTGCTGTGGGATGTGGGGATGCAGGGTGGTGTTCTGCAGCTCCAAACTGGGCAGTGAAACGCTGCAGGGATCCAGGATGCACCACAGCTCCATTGCTGCACAGCAAAACACTGCAGGGATGCCAGGATGCAAGATGGTTTGTGGCTCCTTTCATAAGGCAGTGAAAAGGTCTGCGTGGAGGGCAGAATATTTTCACCATTTTTCAAACATCACCCTGGAAATCATGGGAATCATGCCAAGGTATGATGGCTTTTCTTCATCATCACTCAGTGGCAAAACCCATCTTGCTTGGGATTGGGGTTTGCCAGCAGCTTTCCTTGTGGTGCTCCAGTGTTGCTGTCCCAGCAGTGGCTCGTTCAGAACTGGGTTGGCTCTTGGAGTACAACTGCAGCCTCATGAAGGATTTCTAAGCCCTTGCTGGCTTCTTGGGATGAATCAAGGGTGCAGAAACATGGAGGGTTAGTCATGGCAATGCTCCCAGGAGGGTGGGTCCTATAGGATGGGTGTTACTTGGGTGGTGGCAAGGACAAAAACCCATTCATTGTTACTGAATACAGCAGTCCTCAAATCTGCTCTGAGTCCATCCATCCCAGTTAATTTAGGGCTCTGAAGGGCTGCCCCAGGTCTGGCCACAGCAGTGCTGGCTGCTCCCGTGCAAAGTCCACTGCCTTCCTCCCCATCCGCCTCGCCAGGGTTTATAGGATGTGCCGGACTTTGTCCCCGTGCAGCAAGTCACAGCCCTTAGTGAAGTTCAGCTGCCACCTCCGCCTCAATTTAAGGCATTTCCACTCCTTCAGCAGCATTTTCCATGGAAGATACTGTGCAGAGAAGGTGCTACAAAGCACCGTCAAACATCAACAGAGCCACCTTTTTTTAAAATGCTGTTTTCTTTTTTGTTAACCTACTGCTTTGTTAGAGAAAGGGATTTTTTTTTTAAATAAATAATTTCCTTTTTTAAGGGCTCGCTGTGGTAAAACTTCACAGATCAGCAGGCAAACCCATCAGGGGCCGCTGCGAGCAGGGCTGGATGCTTGGCTGCCTCTGTGGGTACACAAAACCCGCCCGAGCGCCCGCCAAAGGTTACGGCTCCGCTCAGAAAGCGCCGCCGTCACCTTTCACGGGCGTTCAGACGGGCTTTGTGTCACTGCACGAAGATGGTGGCCACGAGCATCTTGTCAGGGGCGGGCAGATGGTGTTCACCTGCTCCGGACCAACTTCTTTTGGCCTTTGCCTTTGGTGTCGGGGAATAATGCCGGGGCAGCTGCTCGCAGTAAAATAGGCTTAAGCAAATGGGATATTTTGGCATTCAAGTGCGCGACAAGAATGGGAGTATTTGCATTAATTCTCTCCTCTCTTTCCCTGCGGCGGGAGAGGATGGAGGGAACTGGGATGTTTTCCCGTGGGGTAAAGCCAGGGCCTGGTCTTCTCTGGCTGGATTGGGGGTGGGAAATGCTGGATGCTGTGCTGGGGTGTCAGTGCTGCATCCCACAGCATCCAATGCCCAGACAATGGAAAAAGATGTTTTTCCGGGGAGGTCACGGTGTTTCCCGCTGTACTGCAAAGGGAGTTGGCAGGAAAGGGGGTCTCACCCTCTTCCCTGGATTCACATGAGGGTTAGTTACCAGACATCACTGACTCCCCATGCAAACTCACAGCTTGTTTTGTGTTATTTTTGATCGCAGGGAGCAAATGATGATTTCAACTGACTTAAACACGAGGTGGCAAAAATTTGGAAAAAAAAAAAAATATATATTTGTAATCTGCACCCATCTTTAATGGGAAAAGGGCTGCTGGACCCTGGATGCCTTTGGAGTGTTTTGCCAGTGGGATTGGCAATGTCCTCATTAGTTGTCAGTAAATCGTTTGGACAAGTTAAAACTAGTTTTCTTCAAATGCACGTGGTGCAGTGGCATGGCATTTTTCTAAAATCACGTGTTGTTATTATTAGTTTTCCTCCTTGAATTGGATTACCAATTTAAATCTAGCTTTTCTTACAACCCCTTCCAAAATGTGCTTGGCAGTTTCAATCCGGAAGAAGGCAGAGGAGCGGAGAGCAGCAGGCACTGGGAAGCAGAAGTTCAGCTGCCTCCCCTGCACCTCATCACCACATTATTACTAGTTTTCTGGGAGGATAGGCAGTATTTTCCTTAATCTGGTCTTTTCAAAGGCTGGTAACAGAGAGGACTTGGTTTTAACTGTGATGCTTAAGGGAAGGATGGAAGGTGAGCTGGTGCACATGGCACTGAGCATCCAGCCATGCAATCCCACATAGTTACACCCCAAAAACTGCAGCATGGAGCAAGGGACATCGCTGGGAGTAAAGTCCTTTGGAACTTGAAACCATCACAACTTTGTAGCAAACTCCAAGAAATTACCTCTCACAGCAGCTTTGCTTGCTGGGAACATCTCCCTTGTGGTTTTAAGAATTGTGATGTTTTTTAAAATCTGAAATTAATCTGTGAGATTTCCACAAAGTCTTGGTGTGGGTACGTCAGGAGCACGTTTAGGTGGAACCACCGAGTGTCCAGTGCAGAAGGGAATGCAGGTTATTGGTGCGAGGAACTGCTGGGTGGCTCTCACAGAGCTGAGCATCCCACACTGATGGATGAGCAGTAGATTAATAGTCCTAAGCAATTGCATTATCTAATGAAAATTTTATATAATTATTTTATATAACTTTTTTGGCAGGTAGACCCTGAAATGGATGGTATTGATTGCTGGAAAAGAGCCTGGCCTGTCTGTTGTTGGAATTATTAGAGGAGAATTGATAGTAATTAATACCTGTGTATTTACAGCATTTTCCAGGGTGCTAATTGCATGGGATCCATTTAAGCTGTTAGGCAGCGGGGAGGGTTCCTACACTGGTTCTCACACACTGGTTTTAAGGTGCAGCTGGATGTGGATCTTGTGCTGGGGAAGATGCTGGCAGAGGGAAAGCCAGGACCACCAGCTTCACCTTCACTCCAAGCCAGGGATGGGGGCCACTCCACGGGGCTGCCCATGGCAAAGCATCCCTGGATACCGAGGTTGGGGTGAATCTGTGCACCCACCCACATGGTGTGAAGCCCTGGAGTGCTCTCCTCTGCAAAGCCCTTCCTGAATCAGGAGAAGCACTTCCAGCAAGCCCAGCTTCACTTCCCACAAGTTTCCCTTTGTAAACCTCCCTGTACACACGCGCGTGCAAAACGGAACCTAATTGCATTTAGCCTGTTTCACACCCCCCGTGCTTACTCCGCTCTCCACCCCCCTTTAATTCGGTCGCTGTGAAATTTTTGCAGCCCTGCCAAGTTATTTCCTTGGGATATATTTAGAGAAAGCCAGCTCAGCAGAGCGCGCTGGGTGTTTGTGGAAGGATGTTTGTAAATGTTAGCAGGAGCGCTGGCGGGCTGGCGGAGCAGATGTCCGCGAGATGCTACCAAGAGCCTTATTTACAAACTTGTAAATGACTGAAGGGGTTTCCTTCCCGGGGATAAGGGGGACGCCGACTTAAGAGATTAAAATCCTATTGTTTCGTGGCCGGAGCTGCTGTCTCAGATTATCCTTTACAAGGGAGGAGGGGGGGAAAAAAAAAAAACAACAAAAAAACCCGTATTAGCTTGAAACACCATTCAACTGTTGTGCCTTTTTTTTAGTGGTTTTGGGGTTTTTTTAAGGCTCAAGAAATATATGGGGCTGGGGGTTGTTTCTTTCTCCATAAAGGAGAGGGAAAAAGTTGCCAAGCGTGGCTGTTCCTGACCAGGGTGTGTGCTGGAGCTTTGTGTGCCGGGCAGCTCGCAGGTGATGGATTTAAAATAAGCA
Source organism: Dicaeum eximium (assembly GCA_013396995.1). NCBI lineage: Eukaryota > Metazoa > Chordata > Aves > Passeriformes > Dicaeidae > Dicaeum > Dicaeum eximium. Next base: position 1,951,296 of record VWZP01009377.1, read on the forward strand.
CAAAAAGATTGTGCTGTTGTGGAAGTATAATTAAGCTGAACTTGTATGCACAGTGTGGTGTCCTATGGGAGCACAGCCATGGCTTTTGGGTGGTTTGGTGATACTGCTATGAGCCCATTTAATCTGTTTTGGGGTTTTTTTATATCTTGAGAATACACAAAGCTTCAACCCAGTGTTCTTTTACCTTCTATTACCCTAAAATAAACCAAGCTTGTTTGTTTTGTCTTCTGGAGCATCCAGCCAAGTGGCTTGCACTGGGGGAAGCAGGATGGACTCTGGCTGGAGAGCACAGCATGCCCCAAAAAATGCTGAGCCCATTTGAGAGGCTCTGCAGGCTCCGTGGTTTTGAAGTGGGTGACACAGTGGGTGCCCGCTGCTGGCACGTGGGCTGGTGGCACACTCTCAGAACCTGCAGCAGGCTGGTGTCATATTTATTTTGGGGCACGTTGATACAACACAGGTGCTGGCACCGACCCGTGGAGGGGACTGATGTGGGAGAGGATCTGAGGGCTCGGTCCAGAGGAAGCGGTCGGCGTGTCGTCCTCCCTGGCGTTAATCGGGTTACTGTGAGGTGTGGGAGGGTTCTATTATTAAATTTAAAACCTGGCTATATAAGATGAAGGCAGCTTTAACGAGATGAAAAGGCTTAACTGGAGTCCAATTAAATTCCGTATTACCTGTTTACGCAGCCTGCTTAAGTCCTGACCCGCACGCTGGTTTCTTCTTTAGGCTCCAAAGCCTGTGCTCTTGGCAAAAAAATAAAATCAAAGGAGACAGATAGATACCAGATCACCAGCATGTCCTGAGCACCCCCGCGTGCTCCTACCACAGGCAGCTGCCCTCAAGTCTTGTGCTGCTCCCACAGTTTCTGCAAGGTGTGAGATGCAGCCAAAATCCTCTGGTCCACTCTTCTGGAGAGGGTAGAGGGCAAAACAAGCTGGAGCTGAAAAAGGAAATATCCAGCCACCCTTATTTTGGCTTTAGGTCTGTGCCATGAAGATATTTTTGCTCTCCCCATCTCACTGCTGGGTTGATGGAGACTGCCTGGCCAAGCAGCCAGTGCTGGTGGTGCTTCCCACGAATGGAACATCCTCTCTGCTCCGTACTACTCTTGGCATGTTATTTTTATTAAAAATAGGTGTTTGGTGAAAGCCATGGGATGGTGTTTGGAATAGGTGTTTGGAAAGCAAAGCATGGGATGATGGGGCAAGCTGCTCACCTGGAGTGTGTCGTGGGGACACCAGCTTGCATTTAATGGCAGAGTTACTACCACCAGTTGGGACCTGTTTTTCATAGAGGGTTAGTAGGAACCACTGCTTGTGTTGGTGAAGCGTGGCAGGTTTGGGTGAGTGGTGAGCTGGGGCTTGGCTGCTGCCCTGCCACCCTTGTCTCACCATGGCACTGAGAGCCTTGCAGAAAGGGGTGCAGTGCCTTAGCCCACCTTGAGGCCGCTCTTCAAACTCCACAAATAGGGATGAGGAGGAAGAATCCCTTGCAGCAGCCTCGTGCGTGGACAACACATCCGGAAAGCTCCTTGGCTTCCCAAGCCCTCTCTTGTAGGGTGCTGCCTTTTATTAGGCAGGTACCTGGGAGCTGGGAGCAGCAGCGTTCTGGCAGTGCCGGTGATTTCAGCCCACCTGCTCTGGTTTCTAAACTCAGCCCCCAGAGCCCTGGCGGGGCCGTGGGGCCGCTCTGGGGCCGAGCGTGCGGCAGGGCGGGGGGCAGGAAACGGCTCGCCGCACCCAGCTCGCAGCAAACCCTCACGCCCAGCAAAGACCTCAGCCCTGCAGTAAAGAAAGTAAATAAATAAAAGCGCTGGACCGCAGCTCCTCCCAGGGCTGTGGGACAGCGGCGGGGAGTTGTGTTCCCGGCTCAGCCGGCCTGGGAAAGCAAATTTGAGTGACACCAAAGTGCTGGTGGGGATGTGCCAGAGGCCAGGGAGGTGTGTGGGGCAGCCACGCCAGTGCTCATTCCCTGCTGCTCTTCAGCACAGTTAATAAAAAATAACCTGGTTTCTCCTGAAGGATTAGGTTAGGAAAACAAGATGGTTTTAATAGCCCTTTTACATCCTGCATAGATTGTAGCTGAAGACCCTAACCAGCTTTGTAGTACAGCCAGACAGCGCATCTTTTCCTTTTTTCCCTTTTTTCCCCTCCATAACCTGATGCCAGCGGTCCTGTGCAAGTGGGCTCCTATCGATAATTCAAGTGCCCAGCTCCTGGCTGTGCTGTTTTGTCCGATTTCCATTGCCTCCTGACCTCCATCCTTCTTTATTTGCAAAGCTATACTCGCAGGCAGCAGTAATAAATCAATTAATGACTCTGATGAATCGTTTAATGGCTGACAAAATAACACTACAGTCAACAGCTTGGATCTCTACAGCAGTACCAGAAGATGCTGGTTGACTCAGGGTAGGGAGACGAAACAGAGACTGTTAGCTCAATTAGTGCAATTAGTGTGCGATTTAAAGGCTTAGACGGCATCTGCTGGCGTACCAGGCCGGTGTGTTAACTGAGAGCTTCGGTTTGGAAGCGAAATGCTGTGATCCAGATTGTCATCATTCCACTGGCTTCCACCAAAAAAAGAGGAAAAATACCGACGTATGTGGCAGGGAATTAAAAATACATATGTGTGTTTGTGTATATAGCTATACATTTGCGCCCCAGGAACACATATATATATTGATTTCCAGCACGGGGAAAATTTGCCATCTTATAAAAGGCAAATGAGCTGGCGTGCCAGCATTGCCAGAGCTGTCCTGGCTCATTTCTGGCAGTGGTTTCCATGTGTTCCATTGGAAGGAAATTTGGGGTGTCAGTTGGGTGCCAGTGGGGACCTTCGTGTGGCTGATGTGCTTCTGGTTCAGCTCCAGCTTGGATGTGGTGGCACAGCAGTTCCATGCCCATGTTCTGCCAGCTTCCATGGCAACTGCACATTGTCTGTACCTTCACCAGGGAGATTCTATGGGTTTTACATACTCACCTAAGGAAAGAGCCTTGGAAAGCAAACTGCAACCAAGAGTCCCTAAAAAGAGTTTCTGGGACAAAATGTTGAAAATAAACCATGTGGGAGGAGCTGTGTGGCCAAAAAAGTCCTGGAAATGGGTGCTGGAAAGCCTTTGTGTTTGTGTGCTGACCCTTATGGTTTGGGTGCTCACCCTTAAGGTTTGGGAAAGGTTTCTGGCATGCCCAAGTGTTTTACAGAGCTGCTCCAGCCACAGCTGCGCTCCCATCGCTTCACCAGGGCTAAAGGTGCCTCGGTGTTTACCTTAGCAGCGGTGATGGGGAGGGGAATAAAAAAAGAAATAAAATGTCACTTCGCAGCCTTGTAAATCATTCATCAAGGGCTGACCAATTTGGCTCCCATCCTACAATATGCTCAGGGCACTTGCGGGTTTTTAATTACCAAGTTCTGCCAAGCACCACATGTGCGAGGAACTTTAAATCCCCATTTACGCTGCGAAGGCATAGGTGAGGTTTCAGGGTGTTTAACACGGAAAAATACTCTGTGGTTTTGTGGAAAAAATGGGCATTTGCTTCAAGATTTTCTTTGGCTCCTCTGCCCTTCTCCCTCTGCTCCCTCTTGCAAAGGGCAGGAGAAGAGCAGCATCCTTTCCCCCCAGATCCCCAAATCTGTGTTCCTCCTCACTCCCCACCACTTCGGGATCCATTTCGCTTTGGGAGATTCCCCAAGCAAAGGATTATGGTGTGCTGGAAATCTCTTGAAACCATAAAATATCACCTTGGCAGCTTTATTGCAGCACTTGCCGCCTTGGGAGAGAAGCGTTTTGCGTGATAGAGGGTTTAATAAAGGAAATTCCAAATGGGCTCGCTGCAGTTTGGGGCTCAGTCTTATATATTTTTGCATTAAGAACCGTCATCTGCTTTGCAGAGAAACTGCAATATGTTCATGGCCTTGGATTAAGATTTGGTTTTACTTTTATAGCTGACCCACTTGGGGGGATGGAGGGAGGGGGAGAAGTGGGTTCACTCCCTCTCCCATCTATTTTTGCTGCCGTCTGATGTATAAAAAGAGCCTGGAATGGGCAGGCTTATTTTTTTCTGCCAGGACTTTTTTTTTTTTTTTATTAACTGTAAAAACACTCAGATCTGGCCTTTGCTGCTGATGGGGGGAAGGCTGTTCAGGATGCCTTGGTCAGGGGCACAGGAGGGAGCATGGCGTGGGCTGTGCCTGGCAGTGCAGGACTCTGTAGCCTCAGGGAGAATTGGTTATTTCATGGAGGGAGGCTCTTACTGGGGAATCAGCCTCCGCTGTTGTCTGTGACACTTGCAGCTCTGAGATGCTGGGTGGGAGCACCAGCCACTCATCCAGCATGGTCCTGGCCTCCATCCCACATCCTGCATGCCAGCTCCTGCTGGAGAGCATGAGGGGCACAAGGGATGCCCTGGGAAGGCACAAGGCAATGATTAGTCTGGTGCTGCCCTGCCTCTGCAAGGCTTTCTGGTCAGGAATAGCAGGATTGACAACCAAACATGGGGATCCTGTCTTGGCAATCCTTAGTCCTTAGTAATAATCCTTAATTTTCCAGGCTGCCCTGACAGCCTGGCTTCCCCTTCTGCTCACATCTTGTGGTTGTTGCTGCATCGGATGCGGTCGGGAGCCGGGGCTGGCTCGGCTGCTGTTGGGACGTGGGGTTTGTTGGGTAAAACCAAGCCTGAGCAGGCTCACATGTACCCCATCTGTTCATGGGATTTCCTCAGTGGAAAATTTTTCCGCTATGGTTTTAGGTGGGTACATCCATCATAAAAATTGGTAGAGGGAGTAGTTCAGCGATCCAAATCCAATTAACACCACTGAGATGCCTTTATAACTGCCCTGTAACTGGAATGGGGGGTCACTGTGTGGTGGGAAAACTGGGGTGCACTTGGATGGCACAGGTACTGCTCCTAATCTCACAGGGATGTGCCACCAGCAGTGGCTTTAGTGGCTTTTAGAGAAAGATCTTTTTCTTATATTTTCCTTCAGAGTAGAAATTTCCCATCACGCTGGTGCTTTCCTAGGAGAAGTGAATAAATGTAAATAGGGATGCTGAGAGGAACGAGTGGGGTGTCCAGGTACCCCATGTCTGTCCCCGTCCCTCCTTTTTGAGGCTGGAGCTGTGCTGGTGGCTCATTCTGGGGAGGCACAAGGGGGAATGTGACTCCACAGGTTGAATACAGCGAATTTGGAAATGAATAATAAAGCCTTGCCATGCTGGTGAGGTCAGGGAAGCATAATTTTCCAAGGACAGGGCTAAACCAGTGAGCATGGTGGGGAGGTGGGAGAGAAGCATTTTAAAAGCTTTCAAACAGCTTCTGCCTAAAATTACACGTTGGATGAGGCTCCTTGGTGGATTAACAAGACTCAGTGCCTGGGTAAATGAACAAACAAACGCCAGAGTCATCTCCAGGTTCTTTGTGGCCATCTCCTCCGTGGGTGAGTCACAGAGGCCAGTGCCCCTCCAGCTGTGAGCATCCTCCTCCAGTTCCTGCACTGGGAAGACGCTCAGGGCTCAGGAGATACGAGGCAGACTGACTCAGTGTGATGTGGCAGGAGAGATGGCGTTTTTACCGTGCTGTTGTCGTAACTCTGACCATGTTTGCCCTGGTTTTGTCCCCACAGAGCGCAGCTGCTGCCCCGAGTCCCGTGCTTGGAAACATTCCCCCGAACGACGGGATGCCCGGGGGCCCCATCCCGCCCGGGTTCTTCCAGGTAGGCTGCGGCTCCTCCGGCGCTCCCTCCACGCCGCGCACGTGTTCGCTTTCGCTCTGGGTGTCAGCGCTGTCGTGCCTGTGTTGTTTTTTTTCTTTCCCCAAGAGGATGCTAGGGAAGCAGCATGCCTGCACAGCTGACCTGTCTAGGCATAGCTTGTGTTTTGCTGTCCTTCCACGTTTGCTTTCTATCTTTTGTGGCCTTAAAGCAAATTCCTTTCTCGCTCGAAGAGGTTACCGTGTGTTTACAACCAATGTTTTTTTTCCAAAGCTGCTTGGTTTGTGTTTGGGTTGGGATTGTATTTGTTCTCCAGTCCTAACAGACGTGTGTAATTGAAAACATTCTGGATTTTGATTCCTGAAACTTTTTCCCCCTCCTCTGGTTAACCACTTGATTTTTTCCAAATGCAATCACTGAATGCATTAACAAACCCTGGCTGCGGCTGCAGGAGGGAGTGGGCTCCAGCCAAATCCCTGAGTGCTGTGGAGGCACCTTGTAGGCAAATACCCAGCAAAGTCCCCAAAGTCCCCTCACTCCTTCCTTATCCCACAATGAGCTCTGACAGAGGAGGGGGTAACATGTTTGGAGTGGTGCTGACAAAAAGGATATCAACAAGCACAAAGGAAAGTAGTTTTCAAACCTTGAACTTTGGGGGTTTTCTCAGGAATCTCTTTGCCCTGAGTGAGCTGCATTGGTTTGCAGCAGCATAAGCTTTCGGTGCTTTAAAATCCTCCTGCTAGAGGATGAAACACTTGTTCGTGTAAAAAATGGGATAAGAGTTGAAAGGAATATTTGTTTTGGCAAGCTGGGCTTTTTTTAATCTGGGCTTGTGATTTGTGTATGGGAGAACTTCTCGGGCAGTAGACAGGCGAGCTCGATAAGGAGCTTGTGATTTATTGTGGCGATATCTGAGCCCGATATCGGCGATTGCGTTTGTGTGGGAAGGGGGAAGGAGGGTCCTGTCTTTTTTTTTGAGAGAGAAAGAGGGATCCCATTTCCTGAACATGCTCCTGACAAAGTAAGAATATCCGATATTGATCGGGAACCCTAAAACGGGCGAATCTCGTAGCAGCGCTCGGCGGCGGGGGTGAAGCCAACGGTGGAGATGCAATCTCGCAGGTCAGAGCTGCTGCCAGCAATCCCAGTGCCAAGCTGCTGCTTCCAACAAATGTCTCTCCAAAACGTCCTGATCTCGCCCCGCCGTGAAGCTGACTGTCCTTTGGGGCTTCTGCTTCACGCCGAGCTGCGAGGGCTGCAAAGCTGGCATGAATTTAGGGCAAAGCATCGGGAGTATGGGTTGGCTTTCCCAGAGTGGGAAAGGTGAGGAAGAGGAGTCACGTCTCTCCAGGCTTCTACTGTTCATGCTGCCATCTCGACTCTTCTCGTTGACAGCCTCCAAGCTGTCCTCCCCTCTTTCCTTTCTGCCCTCCTGTAGCACTTTTGCACCGAGGGTCTGATTCAGAAGCAAACAGCCCATCTTAGCTCCCTGCCTCCCGTGCAGCTGGCCTGGGAGCCGCTGGGGAAGGGGGTGGCTCAGAAGCAGGAGTGGATCCTGAAACCCCAGACAATGTAATAACACCAGTACAGGTTATGCTGCCCATCCCCAGCACTGCCAGAGGGAAGAGAGGATGGGTGCTGGTGCATATGGCTCACATGTGACATCTCAAGAGCCTGCCTTTCCTGAAAGCCCTCCAACATCTGGTTTCTCCTCCCAGCCCTCAGGATGGAAAGCAGAAGAAGAATCCCACCTTTTAACATGGTCTGAACATAGCCTTCATGAAAGCCTGTCTGATTTATTGCGGGTGCTGGAGCTCATTCCAGCTTCAGGAGATGCTGGAGAGCAGCTCTTGCAGAGGTGGGCTGGAGGCTCAGTGTCGAGCCAGTCACAGCTCGGGGTGATTTCCTGTCTGTAGGAGATTAAAGTGCCTAAATTCAGAGGGCAAAAGCAAAAAGGTCACAGAAGATAGGAAGGACTTCTCCCCAACCTTTAGTATGCCAGCCCTGGGAGTGAGTGAGGTGGTGCCACCTCAGCCAGTGCCATCCTCATGCCAGGAGAGCACTGGAGAGGGCTCAGGAGTTTTCAGCATCTCCCTCTCCTGCACCAGGGACCTGCAAGGGATATCCCCAAGGGTAGTAGGCATGGGCAGATAGTTTTTGAGAGGATTTACAGAGCCTGATCATGTCCAGGCATGGTGGAGAGTCACACAGGGAGCTGAGGAATGAGTCACCAGCAAAGGTCAGGTAGCAGAAACTCTGTACTGCCACCCTGGGGGTGCATGAAACCCCTACCCCTGCATGTGAGGATGTCCACTGCAGGCTGGCAAAGGGAAAAAATTACATGGACTTTGTAGCCCAAACATAAGTGAGTGAGCTTGGAGAAGGAGTGCTCCAGGGAAGGGAGAAGCAAGGAGGGACTCCAGGCTGCAGTGCCCATCCAGAGCCACTGCCTTGCAGTAAGATTCCCTTCCCAGAGCCAGGACTCAGCAGCAACCTTCAGGCCAGGGCCAAGGGAAGTGCAGCCTGCCGAATCTCCCAAAATGATGGGAAGGGAGAGGCCCATGGCAGTCTTGGGTTGCTGGGGCATTTCATGGTGCCAGCCAGCAGCACAGCATCGGCTGCACTCCGGACAAAAGGTTGGCTGGGTTGATGGCCAGCATGGGTAGATGCTTTTATTTAAATCTCTCTCTTTGTCCAGTTGAGATGAGCAAACAAACCCTCTGCCCATCCTCCTAAAGGTCATCAGAGGCATTCCTGCTTTTGTTTTGAAAGCTGGATTGATGCCGGGGTGCAGATCCCTCGCAAGAGGGATGGGGTG
>VWZP01009377.1:1959840-1975452 GCA_013396995.1 Dicaeum eximium
GGGGGGGGGGATGCCAGGGAAGAAAAACAAAAATGGAAAGCAATTAATACCACACCTTTATACCACTAAACAAGCAGGGGGGTCCGAGTCAGCAGCCCCCCCAGCCGTGGCCGCTGTCCCCAGCGCAGAGTCCCCGCGCTGATGAAATGGAAAGTTGACCATAAATCAATGTCGGCGCTGCGTTAGCTATGCATCAGCGGCTCGGCGCCGAGATGCACCAAAACAAAGCGCCGGCTGCTCCGTGTTCCCACACTGCCCCCTAATGCAGACAGACTCGAGAGCTGGGGAGGACGGGGGCTCCAGAGCCCGGGGGGCTCCCCCCACACACATCCCCTGCTCTCCCCACCTCTCCTCCCCGCATCCTGGAGACCTCCCCCTTTGGGTGAGCTCGTCCGTGGGGTGAGGGTGGTGAAGCCGGGGACAATAGGAAGGGGTCCATGTTGTCCTGCTCCCTCCTTGGATGCCACCATTTTCCCCCTGCTGTCCTGATGTCTCAGTGGGATTTCCCGCTGCTCAGTGGGTGCCACCAGCTGTGGTCAGCCTCTTCCAGTGAAGCAGCATGAGAGCCATAAAACCAGGCTGCTCTTCCCAAAATTCTGGGGTAGAACTTGGTACCAGCCCGCACCAGGCAGGGTTTGAAGGAAGGTAGCCTAGAAGCTGGAGGAAAGGAAAGGAAAAGCAAGCATCAGAGAAAGTTTTTTTTCTGGAAGTTTAGTAGGATGCCCGAGGCTTTTGTACCGAGCGTCTGGAGCATATGGTGGGATTTGCAGTCAACTTTCTCTCGGGTGCTCCAGCCAGATGGAGGTGACTGTTCTTGGCTCTGACTGACACGGGTTTGTTTCCTGAAGAGCTTGTGTTAAACATATTCCTTAAAACCAGGCTTCTGCAGTTGGGAGCCCCAGCTGCAGGCGAGGCAGAGCTCCTGCCCACGACTGCCTTTCGCTGTCTGCGGGGGAACTTGGCCCGCCCCGCCTCGCCTCGCCTCGCCTCGCTGCCTTGCCTTGCCTTGCCTAACCTCGCCTTGCTTTGCCTTGCCTTGCTTTGCCTTGCCTTGCCTTGTCTAACCTCTCCTGGCCTCACTTTGCCCTGTCTCGGGAAGGTCCTCACCCAGCACCCCATGCTGGAACTCAACCAGGGTCTCTCTCTCTTTGAAGGCAACTGGAGCATCTCTCCTAAAGGCTCCTTCAGAGATACCCCTTTTTTTCCTTGTCAACTTGCAAAACATCTCTCTCCTTCAGTAGAAATCAATCTCCTCTCCAAGAAAACCAGGCATGGCTTTAATTAATATCCATCTAATTTATTTTAGTGTTTTCTAACGTCAAAAGTGGCAGGCAGGGGCAGGTATTTTAAACACAAGATGCCTCCCTATTGCTAACTCGAAACCATCGGTGTCTCGTGGCAGTGATGCTTTGCCTTCTCATACCATCCTGCCTTGTTCTGCCACCCCCAGAGGTGCTTGAAAATGTTTTTAAATAGCAAAACTCCCCCATTAGCTGAAAGTATGTAGCCCATAAAACATGATCCATTTGTGGTGAATTACGCTGGAAACATAAATTGACACACACAGAGCTATGATCGCTCGTGCCATTTTCCATCTTTAATATTTTACAAGAAGTTTGAGGAGTCGAGCTCATGAAAGACAGAGTGGAAATAACCTGATCTCCTGGAAACTCCCTGTAGGAAGCAGCTGTGGCAGCAAACTTCGGTTGTCCAGCAGGCCAGGTTGGGCTTTTAAAGTCCATGGAGTGAAGAGGGGAGAAAAAATTCAAGCAGAGTGGAGGTTGGGGCACCGACTGCTGTTGGAAACAGTTTCCTCTAACACCATTTTAGCTGTCGGGGTTCTTTTGGGGGGTTTTTTGAGGCAGCTACAGGAAGATGAAGAATAACTCCACACAGTTATTCAGAGTGTTCAGTCTGGGAGGGGAAAGGAAAAACTTGAGAGATGATGGGGTTTCTGTGGTTGGGGAAAGTGCTGGTCTGGAGATGAGAGTGAAGCAACTGCAGAGCAGGTCCTGCTCGCCCAGCACGGCGTGTCAGAAGGAGCTGTGCCGCAGGGATGCGACTCCAGGGCTGGATGCAGAGATGTGGAGGAAGCAGGACAGCATGTGTTCAGCCTCCTCCTTTAACAGGAGTAGTTAATAACTGCTAAACACACGTTTTTTTAAGAAAAAAGAGATGTTCTGTTGGTTGGAGCCCACATGTTGTCTCTGCGAAACGCTTGTCTGAACTGCCGTGATCCATGGGGATCGACTGCTGCTCCCGCTGCGGCGAGGCAATCCCGTGCGAAAAGGCAACCGCTCCAGCGGGCGTTCCCGGCCCAGCACGGGTCCCAGCCCTGAAACATCTGCAAGCATTTATGGAGATAACACTCTCCAGAGGGAGTGCATTTCTGACAGAGCACAGCGCCCGTGCCAGGGAGCCGCCGCAGTCGCAGCTTGGAGCGAACGTTTCGGATGCCGCTCCACAGAAAAAGCAAGAAAAGAAGGAAAAATAAAAAGCTGCCTTCAGCTCCTCCCTGCCTGCCAAAACGTTTGCACAAGCTAGGCCTCACCTTATCCAGAAGTGTCCTCTGGGAACAGTACCACATGGGATAATGCAAGGGCAAGATGCTGCGGCGCCGAGCCTGGAGCATCCCGGGAGCAGCCTCGGCGTCGGGGCAGGAGCACGCTCCAGAGGAAGCACTCAGCAGCACAAACAAGAGATGCTCTCTGGGTCCAGCTGCCACAGGGGAATTTTCTCTGGTGGAAATGCTGCCGTGTCTCATAGATGCTTTTTCTCCAGTAATCAAACAGTGTTTGCTCTCCAGCTCAAAATGCAGACCCCAAGCGTCACCTTCAGGCCCAGCCAGGTGCCTTCAGCTGGCCGTGTCCCCTTTGTGTTTGATACCTGTTCACCCCACAGCCTCATCTGCTGTGGGATACGAGGGGAAGGACATCAGTACCTGGACAGCAATGCTACCTCCTGCAGCACAAGGCAGGCACCATGGAGGACACTGGCTTTTACATTGATGGGGCTTGAGATTTGGCCTCTGCCAGCCCTGGTTTTTACCTTCCACTTGGTTTCATCACTTATTCACCTCTTCTGATCTTCTCTACCCCAAATCCTGCAGCTGAGATGTGTAGGAAGGGCTTTGGGGGTGGCCAGACCTTACTGGGTGATGGTGGGAGGTGTCTGCTGCCCCTGCTGCACTTTGCATTCACAGACAGAGTTAGCAGCTCAGAAGCAAAAATAAGTCAACTTCCATGCTTGGAGAGGACTTCTGCTAAAGGAGGTTGATGCTGCAGTTGGACCTCAGAGGTTTGTCTTCTCCACTCTGGTGGGACATGGATGGAGAAGACAGTGGGGAGGGTTGTCCTGAGGTTGGCCAGGAGCTAAGGGCACGGGCTGGTTCCTTTTGGCTCCTGGAAGATAAGTGGTGGTGTAAGTGGTGGGATTTTAGCGGCTGGAGCAGAGAAGCTGGCAGGAGGCTGTTGGTTTAAATCTGCTTGGCTCCATCTCACCACTGAACCATTCAAATAAAAAAAAAAATTTAAAAAAAAAAAAAAAGGGAAGAAAAAACCCACCCTCTTACTTTATTTACATTGCACTCAAGTTTCCGCTGTACAAAAGATTTGCAGGTGCAAATATGTCCTGCCTTCATTAACTTCCCCTCCCTTTTTAATTTATGTGATTTCAATTTTCCTTCCCTGTACTGTTAATTAGGGGACCCTCTAATCAGTACCATTATCACAGTGGTATTCATGTTTAGGAAAGCTGCTAAACAAATGCTTGCAAAATTGCTAAATGGCTAATTAATGTCTGTTAATTAAGAAAATTGCTCATGGTAACAAACCATGCCATTGCTGGCAGCAGCTAGAAGGCGAACACTTGTTGAAATTAGTAACGAGGCAGGTAGAGAACATCTGCTCCGGCGCCGGTCCTGGAGCCTGCCGTCGCTTCCCATCACCTACTGACAGAGCTCCTGTGCTTTCTCTACCAATTACACCTCCTTTGACTCAAAAAATACTTCCTTTTTTTTTTTATTTTATTTTTTTTTTCTTTCCACACGTTAACACGCACCGGTATATTTCTTGCACCGAGCTCACGGTTTTTTCCCCAAGCAAATTTTCATTTCGTGCTTTTAAGGGAAATTTAAAAAAAAAAAAATTAAAGTGGGCGTTCAAGCCCAAAATGTCAGCGACTGCTGCATTGCAGTCTTAAACCTGCACCAACTAATCTCTCCTTTTTTCCCCTAGACATCCTTTCTTTGCTCGCAAGCCATTTTGCTGGCACCCTTAGGGAATCCACCTTGAGGAAGGATGTTGCATCCCTTCAGTGCGGCGGTGCAGCCCCGCTTGTGCCGGCCAAACGCTGCCCAAGCGTGAGCTGGGACGTGCTCCTCGTCCTCCGCGCTCGCTCTGGCACCTCCAGTGAACCACGGTCAAAACACAAACCCGGAGGTGTTTCCAACCTTTGGGATGAGAGAGGAAAAAAAGATTATTTTTATTTTTATTTTTTTAAAATTTTTTTCTTTTCCTTTTTTTGGTTTGGGGGTAGTTTTTCTATTTCGCCCCCAACCTCTCTGGTCCTCTCTTGCATATTTTTTTTCCTCGTTGCACGCCCCTGCGAAGTGTTTCCCTGTGTGTTTATCATTGCAGACTTGGTTGAATCACTGGACCGTTTACTCTCAATGTGGCCACTGTATTTTGACAGATGTTCTGATTTTGAATATATATATTTTTTTGCATATATCATTACTCATTGTTCAGCTGCAAATGAATAGAAACTCAAAAAAAAAAAAGAGGAAAAAAAGATTGATTTTAAACTGGGAGAACTGACTCCCCAACTGAACAGGTCCACCCGTGAATCCTTTTTTTAGCTCTTTCTGCGCTTTCATGTGCTAATCTATAACCTCCTTCTACTGTCTGACCTCACAGGGACCGCCTGGGTCACAGCCCTCGCCACACGCACAGCCTCCACCCCACAATCCTAACAGCATGATGGGACCCCACAGTCAGGTAAAGACACTAGTGATGGGTAGGGCTGTGAACCGGGACGTGCGCTCGATTTACTTCTTTTTTCCCCCTCTGTAAGCATGCTGGGCAGCAGGTACCTGCTCCCTGGGGAGCATCCCCCCAGGCACCCAGCTCTGAAGCAAAATGTTGGTTTTTTCCCTTTTTGTTTTTCTTTTTTTTTTTCTTTCTCTTTTTTTTCTTTTTTTTTTTTTGGTGTTTTTTGGATATGCAGTTTTCAATGGACTGAGAAGTCAATCATGGGTATCAGACTGTTTTACCTTCCCAAGGTAGCCTGAGAAATTTAACTTGATGTGGATTTTTAAGCTTCTGTTAGTAGCAGCAGTTGTAAAAAGAAGTAACGTTAAGCCTTTCTTCTTTTTTTTTTCCAGTACTTAGCACTGGGGTTTTTTGTGTGTGCGTGTCTGTATGTGCTTATTTGCCACTTTTTTTTAATATATCTCTATATATTTAAACTTGAACATTATCTAACACTCAGGGTTTCCCATGCACTAATTTTAACAGCCTCACCTAGTATTGCCAATGTCAAACACGCTCTCAAACAATAAACCTACAGAGAAAATGTCTAAAAAACCAACTCCAGACACCTTTCTCTCTCTTTTTTTTTTCCCCCTTTTGAAACGTAACTTTTTTAAAAAGGATGTCTCCAGAAAAAAAAAAACCCTAACAAAAAAAAACCTAAAAAAAAAGCCAAAAGCAGTGTGTACAGGCTAACCATCGTGTGTGGGGAGCGTGCTGCCTCCCCACAGCTCAGCCCTGACCCCCTTTTGTGTCCCTGCAGCCGTTCATGTCGCCGCGCTACGCCGGAGGTCCCCGGCCCCCCATCAGGATGGGCAACCAGGTACTGCACTCCCAGGGTTCTGGATTTCTTAGGGATAGCTGTTACTTGGGAAGGGGGGCAAGGGCCAGATGTCCTTCAGATGCTCCTTGGGTTTGGGTGGCAGGCATCACCTCCTTGGTCACCCTCCTTTTTTCTCGTGCCGGATCATCAGGTGTCACTTAGCGATTATAGTTTAATTTTATTTTGAGGTTTGGGCCTATCCAGCATGGAAGCAGCAGTGGGGAATGTGCTGCTTTCCAGCTGTGGTGTTCCCAGCAGGGCTGTGCCATGCTGCTTGCTTGCTGCCCGGCTGGATTTTCTCTGCAATCGCAGAAAATTAAAGTGATGGAGATAATCCTGCTGCTGGGTTGACCGAGCGTTTAGATCAGCGGCGGGGTCAAGCAGGGCAGGTCACTGCTGAATTTTTTGGGTTGGGTTTATCCTCTTATCCCAGCTTATACAAGGGCAGTTTGTTTCTGGCCTTGTGGATGGAGGCTTCCACCCCACGCATGCGTGGCCTTTAGTTAAGGAGTTCCTCTCCTTGCCAATGATGCCATGCAGATCCATAGGGTAATGACCAAGCCAGAGGTTATTTGTCACTGAAGGGAAACTAAAGGAAACCTGTAATTCCTTAGAGCACCAAAGGTGTCTGTTCAGAAATTATCTTGGGAGCTTGTTTTTTGGCTGATTAGCAGAAAGAGCAGGATAGTCAGGAAGTAGGATGTACCAGCTTGCTCTGAGTTTGTGCTCGCTGGATTTGAGACTTGAATCTTTGGAACTTGCTAACTGACGCTGAGACAGCTGAGATGTAGCTGAGAAAAACACAGAAGGGGCTAATGGAGAACCCCCATGCCTGGATAGCTGGAAGAGCCTTCCACCCAGGGCACTGATGGATGATCAGATGAGGTATTAATTCACTGCACCTCCTTATGGGTCAGTTTTAACGGGACTCCATCCTGCAGTGGTTCTCACTCATCCCAAGCTCTGCTGGAAGTGAGCACAGTGAGCTGGGCAGGCAGGAGAGGCAGGGGGGACTGGTTTGAGGAGGCTGTTCCCACAGCAGGATCAAGCATCCAGGAGTGGGTAAAGTTAATTAGAAGGATTTCATTTTTTCCCCCCAAACACCACATATAAAACACATATTTGTACCTAGGCAGAGCTCAGCGAGGTTATGGTCACATCCTGAGGGACAAGAGGAATAAATAGGCAGGCAGGAAGGTCAGGCAGCAGAAGTGTAAATATCCACCTCTGCAACCCTCCTGGTTTATCTTCCTCCTTCTGCCAGCTTCCAGCCTGCAAAAAACTTGGGATTGGGCTGATTCTACCTCGGCACAGCCATGGGGGGCCTGTGCTGTGCTCCAGCACTGGGATCCTTGGTGTCGGCAGGCATCCAAGTGAAAGGCAGCGCCCTAGCAAAGCTGTTTACAGTTTGCTTCCCTCAGGCAGACAATATCTGCATTTTTCTTCCCCTTTATCTGTTTGGAGTAGCCTTTGAAGCTTAAATAGCAGCATTGCCCGAGTGGAATGTGAGTCTGGGAAGGGGGAGCATCCACCTTCCTCAGGCAGCCTGCATGGGGATGGGTCCCAGCCGTGCTCTGCTGTACATGGAGCATCTCCCTGCCACAGCCAGTGAATCACTGCCGGGTTTGGCCCTGGTGCTGTGTGTTACCAGGGTGCCATGCTGCTCATCACCTTTCCCTGGATTTGACAGGGGGATCAGCCTGGGTTTTCCCCAGCTTTCCTAAAATACAGCAGCATTTGGCCTGGGGGGATGGGAAACTTTTTGGGGGTTTAGAGAGGGTTTGCAGAAGGATAAGGGAGGCAGAGACGTGGAGGCTGTAGCAGTGGGATGTGGGATGCAGCAGGATGCAGGGGGATGCAGGATTTATTTTTTAATTTTGCTCCCTTGCTTTCACAGCCCCCGGGTGCTGTTCCCGGTACACAGCCATTGCTGCCCAATTCGATGGATCCCACGCGACAGCAAGGTAAACCCAGCAGAGGAGGGTCAAGCACTGATGTTCTTAATTAGCTGTTAATTTGGGACCTGGAGTGGCTGTGGTGCTGTGTAACATCCCTGCTTTCCTCCCAACAGGGCACCCTAACATGGGCGGCCCCATGCAAAGGATGAATCCTCCGCGAGGGATGGGCCCCATGGGTCCCGGTCCGCAGGTAAGCCTGGTGCCAGAACACATCCTACAAACCATGGGAACAACCTCCTGGGGCTCAGAGAGCTGGGAGTTCCCCCCACACCCTGTCCCCCCATTAGTGTTAATGCGTTTTACATTAGTCTTGCATCTGGAAATCCCTCCTAACAGGAGTGAGGTCTTCAGAGCTCATTAAGGGTATTGCAGCCTCCCTCCTGCCCTTCTGTCAGAGGGGATGGCACTTAGCTCCGCGCCGGAGCAGCCTTTGAGTGCATTACACTGCCTGCCTGGGAAACAGTTACGACCCTAACTGCAGGAAAGGGAAAGGAGGCTTGCATTTGAAATTAATAAATAAAAAGAAATGGCAAAGATCCCTTTAGCAAAGGGAATAAGGCTTTCCCCTGCGAGGTTCCCCTCCACCTGCCCCTCCTGCTGCCTGCTTGAGCTCTCTATTTCAGGAAAGGGGAGTAAACTTGAAATTAAGCAGATCTGGGTTAATATATGCTGTCGTTCCGTTGATTCACTTTATGGAGTGGCTTGTTGTTGACTCACTCCTGTTTGTTCCCTCTACGAGACTTCAAAACCAGATTACCATATTTTGGTTGGAGGTTTATCCTCTCTGCATCGTCGCCTACGTGGAGTTTGTAGCGCGAGGATCAGAGTCTGTCAGGAGACGAGCGGGTGCGCTGGAGTTTTGTTTTGTTTTTCCCCTGGAGACTGTTGAGATAAGTGAATGTTGTGTAAAAGAGGGAGTTGTGTCATGTCTTTAGCACCAACCTGAGGATGCTGCTCAGGGGTGCTTGGCCATGTCCGCAGGCACAGGATCCATCCTAGGGCAGGGGACAAAAGACCTGCACGGGCATCATTTCAAGGCAAGCCCTCCCATAGCGCTGCTTCTGTGCTTAAAATCCTCCTTTCCCGGAGGATTACACCCAAAAAGAAAAAAAAGAAAAAACAAAGGCATTTGGAAGCGTGGCCTGCGCCAAGGCGAGCGGCGGCGGCTTGCCTGGGGGAGGCTGCTTCCCACTTCCAAGCTCGCCGCGAGTCTTGGAAGCGGCGAGCGCGCGCTGAGCGCCGCGTGGGATGGCGGCGGCTCTGGGAGCCGGCAGGAGTTGTGAAATGTTCAGAGCTTTATTTTTGACTCCACCACTCCCTGTGTATGTACATTAGGGAGAAGTTTTTTAAGAGGCAGCTTTTCCCCGGAGAAGTGCTGGGCTTCCCAATCTGGCACCCGCAGGCGCTGCCTCCCTGCAGCCATCCAGGAATCGGCGCCTGCGCAGGCAGCCACCAAAAATACCCACCCAGACCCAGCAGCCCCTCACACCTTGTGTGCCCAGGGCTTGTTTTCCTGTAAGCTTTGCATTGGGACCTTCCCAAATACTTCTCGATTCCAGAGAGTTGCAGAACATGCAGCCAGGACATCCCGGCGTCCTGACAGCAGCTCCTTATTACACAGCAGTGATGAATCATCCCTTTCAGCTGATTGGCACTGCCTTTTTCCCTTTAAGAGTCCCATTTGTAGCTCGGCAGAAGCCAGGACAGGGCTTGCCAGCACCAACATGAAGAGCATTTGTAGCTCTCTGGGTTTTGGTGGTGCCTTGCCCAGGTCGCTCGGCACAGCTGCATTCCCTCCTCACCCTCCCTGAGCATCTTTCAGCTGGCTTCGTTTTCCAGCCTTTCAGCTCCAATTAAAAATGCTGAGCCCTATTTTTTTTTCTTTTAACAAGGGGCTTGATGCTGCTATTCAGTATAAATGGCTGAAATTTCAATCAATTAAGGACTTGCTGGTAATTTGTTTGGGGGAAACCCTTTTCTGACTCTTCAAAACAAACTTTGGTGATGCCCTCAGCAGTGCACCATGCACTGGTGCATCCGTAAATCCAGATAAAAATTGATGTCACTGAAGTATCATACTTGAAATCCAGTTTGGAGCACTCCAAGGGGCTGTGGTGTAGGAAGTGGCCAGCCATCCCTCCTCCTGCTGTAGCAGTTTCTCCTTTAAATGGCTGAAACACAGTCCAAAAAGATGCATTACAGAAGAGAGGGAGGTGGGAGGGGAAGAGCAGCAACGCGACCTAAATCTGGCTGCGCGTCGCCTGGAGGGCACGCGGAGCGAAGCACAGACCAAATGGAGCGCGGCATTTGGGGGGATTCCTCTTCCTCCACTGCCTTGGGCTTGGCTTTGTACTAGAGCTGGTTTTAGGAGATGAGGGATGCAGATCTGAGGCTCCTGGTCCCAGCTGGAGGCTAAGCCAGGGAGAAGTAAGGCAGGAGAGGGGGCCCAGGGGGCTGCCTGGCCTCGCCCACTCCCCACGGCTGCAGATCCGCTCCGGGGGATGGAGCAGAGAGCTGGGGAGCAACAGCAAAACAAGCCTGGCTTGGTATTCCCTACTCCAGCAGTCATCCAGGGAGCAGGGAGTGCTCCATCTCGGGGAGAGCTCATGCAGCCTTGCCTCATCCTTACACTGCAGCAGGAACCTTCTAAGTGGTGCCTTTCCTCCTCCTCCTGCCCCTGTTTTCTCCTGCACAAAGGGAAAAATCCAAAAGGCTGTTGCTGGTGCTGGGGGCTGTGAACAGAATTATCCTGTGGAGCTGGGAGTGGGATGTTTTCCCTCCACAGAGAGCAGGGAGGGGGAACTTTAGGGCTCAGCCTGGCTCCCATCCATATTCAGCTGCCTGTTTTTTTTTATAAACACAATTGCCTCTTATGTTCATCATCATTCATTTTTTTCAAAGCTCATTTTTGCACACAGACCCACTTGGTTTTTTTGTTTGTTTATTGGCCTTTTTCCCCTTTCTGTTGTGTCTCTGGTGTCCCTTCTTGTTACGGCAGACTGACCCTTGGTTATCGTTGCAGAACTACGGCAGCGGCATGAGACCTCCACCCAACTCCCTAGGTCCTGGCATGCCTGGAATTAACATGTAAGGCAATCCCCACACCGGGAGCTTTCACCACTGACTGGGGACTGTCTGCAGAGAAACACAACATTTATCTTTTCCCCCGTTTAATTCTGTCCCCAGGGGGCCGGGCGCTGGCAGACCGTGGCCGAACCCCAGCAGTGCTAACTCAGTGAGTATCCTGGAGCAGGGGCAGGGTTGGTTGGGAAGTGTCCTGCAAAAGGGATCATTCCCCATTAGCTGAACCCTGCTAATGAGAAGGGGTTCCCCAGCCTCTTGCTTAGGCTGCTGGGACTCCCATCCTGGCCAGGCTGAGGGGGCACTGGGGGTCTGAGCTGTGCCCTGATGGGATCCAGCCCGTGGCTGAACCTGTCTCTGTTGTCCCTACAGATCCCATACTCTTCTTCATCGCCTGGTACATACGTGGTGAGTCCTCCTGCCCCAGCTGTCTGTCCTTTTGTCAGAATGTAGTTTGGGGGGGAGTCAGTGCCATGGGAGGTGACTGGGCTGGGTTTGGGGGTTGAGAGCTGGGGGAGGTGTTTGAACACGTGGAAAGGTGGGCAGGGCTCATGTTTGCACATCTGACACCAACTTTGTTTCCGCAGGGTCCGCCCGGTGGCGGTGGCCCTCCAGGGACACCCATCATGCCTAGTCCTGCAGGTATGAGCCCCCTGAGACCCCTCTCTCTCCAGGGCCATCCCTGCCCTGTTGCTAATGACTAATTTTTGTGGCTTCTGGCTTTCTGGGAAGTGAATGGCATGGGCTTCTTGACTTCAGGGTTGCATGTGGGGATGTTCCTACATCCCCCTGTGGTTTTGGATGCTATGGGGCTCAGGAAGGTGAGGAATTGCCTCCCCACCCTTCCCGGCCAGGAGTTGAATTATTTTTCACAGTTGAATTTCTGTGATTAAAAACTTTGTGGATCTTCATTAAATACAAATTAGCCAGAAAATGGTGGTAGTTAGAGGGAATTTTGGGTGATAAAATACAAAAGAATGAGTTCAAGTGGCATGAGTTTGTTTTAATTAAGAAATGAATTAATCACCCGACTTACTGGGCTTCACTGTTCCACAGATTCAACAAATTCAAGTGACAACATCTACACAATGATTAATCCAGTACCGCCCGCAGGCAGTCGATCGAATGTAAGTCTGCTTTCTAATAATTTACATATCAGATACCATAACAAATCATAATTAACTTCATCAGTTGAGAGTAAAGCAGTTTAATTGATTTCAGCCATTTGTTACAAAACAGAAATAAAACAAACCATCAAAAAGCGATTAACTCTTGGGCGACTTTGTTAATTTTTTATGCTTATTAAGAGAGCAGCAGTCCTGCTGCTCCGGCCAAGGTGCTGGGTTTTTTGGGATATGGGCAACCTTAAATCCTGTGGAATGCCGGTTGGAATGCTGTGCTGCAGCTCTGGGTCTGCCCTCCAGCCAAATTTTGTAGGTGAACCCAGAGGATCATACGCCCCGCAGCCTCAAGGAGTGATACAGCCCTAGGTTGGGCCAGGGAGGGTTTAGATTGGATATTCAGAAATTTTTTTTCATGGAAGAGGTACCCAAGCATTGGAATGTGCTCCCTAGGGCAGTGGTGGAGTCACCATCCCTGGAGGTATCCAAGAATTGTGTGGCTCTGGCACTTTGCGGTATGGTTTAGTGGTGGTGCTGAGTTGACTGTTGGACTTGGTGATCTCAAAGGACTTGTGCAGCCTCAACACTTCAGTGATTCTACAATACCTCCCTCCTTGCCCTGCTCCAGAGGGATGGCTGGGGCAGGGAGTCTGCAGGAGCCACGGTGGCAGCTGCTTGGGCTTGTTTTGTGGCTGATTTTGGTTGTGTCACCTTTTTGTCCCGCAGTTCCCGATGGGCCCCGGCTCTGACGGCCCCATGGGCGGCATGGGCGGGATGGAGCCCCACCACATGAACGGATCCTTAGGTGAGCCATGGTGGTCCTTCATTCCCTGGGGACACTGGCAGAGCATCCCAGTGCCTGCTCCCATCCTGGGGTCACCCCCAGTTCGCACCAGTGCTCAAAGCAGAGCCTTTGGGTGGGAGCCAGCGGGGCTGTGGAGGGCATGGGGCCATGGCTGCAGGCCCAGTAAGGCTCTTCCCCTTTCTCTCCCTTCTCTGCAGGGTCAGGAGACATAGATGGACTTCCAAAAGTAAGTGGGGTTGGTTGCAGGGTGGGTGTGTGAGCTCTGCCATTTCCTCAGCCCTGGGTGCTGCTGTGACCCTGATGGATGGGGACACGAGGAATGTGACTGGGGTGGGCAGGGCTGTGTCCTGCCCCTTCGGGGGGGGGCGTGGGGACCTGCTCACCACCTCCCCTCCCGTCTCCCACAGAATTCTCCAAACAACATAAGTGGCATTAGCAATCCCCCGGGCACTCCAAGAGACGACGGGGAGCTGGGAGGCAACTTTCTCCATTCCTTCCAAAATGACAATGTGAGTGAGGGCATGCCTGGGGATGGGGGGACAGTCCCCGAGCTGTCCTGGTTCTGGGACGGGTGGGCTTGGCACGGTGGGTGCCTTTTGGACTTGGGTTGTGCCGTGTGTGAGCTGCTGCAGGACAGAAAAGTGGGCAGGAGGAAATAAGACAGAGGGTGGAAGCTTGGGGTCTGTGGTGGGATGGGGGTGCACAGGTAGGGAAGAGCACCACAGCAGAGGAGACTGTGCTGGCCTGGCCAACTCAAAGCTCCGTGGGTGGCTGCAGAAATCCCTCCTCTTCTCCCCCTATTAGCAGCATATACACGTGTGCATGTTAATTATTTGTTTTAAATTGCATCTCGCCCCATACTGTTCTGCTGATTTTCTTCCCGGAAAAGCAAGTTACAGCGCAGATTAGCCCTGATAAATTGGAGTCTCCAGCATATCCTCTCTTCTGGTTTATTAGATCCAATTAGGTTGCTGTGTAGTTGTCATCAGCTTCCTTCTGCATCCCTCTCTTGGATGTCCAGGGGTCTGACCCTCCTGGTTTCTCACCGTGGCTCTGTCTCTCTTGCAGTATTCCCCCAGCATGACGATGAGTGTGTGATTTCCCTCCCCCTCCTCCTCTCCAGGATCAAGAGAGTCAGCTGCCGTTCGGAGGATCTCAACGAATTATGCAAGAAGAAGAAGAAGAAGAAGAAGCTAGGTGTATGGGCAGGGACACGCGTGGCGGGGGCCAAAACCCCAGGTTTAGTTTCATGCAATAAAAAGGCTGAACTTTTTATTCCATAAAACATGAAGGACAAAACTTAAAATATTTCAAGACATGACAAGACCCTTCTTTGTGCAGAAGGGTTTATATATGTACATGACACTTCTTTTTGGAAACAAACGGAAGCCTCTAGCACCCAACTCCGATCTCTTTGCTTTGTTCTTTTAAATAAAGACAGAAACCGAACCTGTTGTATGTTTGTGCCGTGCGACACCAGGAAGCTAGTCTAGATATGAAATCATGTTGTCTCTGTTGTAGTCATTTTTTTAAATAAACTGGACAGTTTACAATGGTGGTTTTCATTCAGAAGGCCTGTTTTTCTTTTTTTTTTTCCCTTTTTTTTTTCGTTTTTTTTGGGGTTTTTTGTGTTTTGTTTCGGGGGTTTTTTTTCCCTTGTATTTTTTGGGTTTTGTTTTTTTGTTGTTTTTTTTTTTTTTTTGTTCGTTTGCAGCACAACGCTTCCTCCTCCAGTTAACAAGATCTGCTTTGGGGAAGAGACTCCACCACCTCGTTATAAACTTGTTAACGCAGGTGACCCCTTCTAGGATCACATCCTCGAATGAATCGTGATCTTGCTCTCTGTGACTGTGGCATGCACTGTGTTAGTCTTTCCCCCCCCTCTGAGTACAAGAAGAAACCTCTTGTCCCTCCCTTGCCCAGAATCCTTCAGCTGGTTCACTGCAAAAATTTATTTTTTAATAATTTTTTTTTTTTTAAATCCACCGGAAAAAAAGAAAAAAAAAAAGGGTTAATCTGACCTGGGACTTTGAAACTGTGATCTCCAGCTAACTTTGGGATTTTCTGGGGGTTTTATTTGCTTTGGGGGTATTTTGCGGGGGGGTTTGTTTTCTTTAGAGATGTGCTCTTGTCAGGATTTCACTTATCTATGATTTGGAACTGGATGGAGATATTTTTTAAGGAATTCTTGTTGTTAAAATGTAACCTTGCTATTCTGTAGGCTCGCTCTGTAATAAGAAAATAAAAATTAATGGCAAGCATCGAAGGCCCTTCCTTCTGGTGGGAGAGGAAGGGACGAGCCAAGGCGGCGGGTTGGGATCTCTGTACATGACACTACCCTGTAGTTTGGTCTTGGTTTTTCTCCAGCTCCCATTTCTGCTCCATGTATATCATATTCTGTAAAATATTCTCTCCCTTGGATTTGACCTTTGTGCGGATTATTGAAAGCATTGTATCTTGTTTCAGTGTTTTTTCTTACCTTGTAGTCTGGTTCGAAAATTACCGAGAGGGGAAAAAAAAAATAATTATTATACATTGTAGTTTGTGTACGATATTTGTTGATAATGTTTTATTAAAGGGATGTCTTTTTTCCGCACCCCTTCATTGAAATGTTTTTGGGGGACATTTGGCTTGTTTTTATTATTCTGACTGCAAGACATGAAATGACAAAACAACTTTTTTTTTAGTGTGTAATACGAATTTTTTCTTTTCTTAATGTTTGCCTTCTTTTTCCTAGGCATTTTAATTCTGCTTTACCTGTAGAAAGTCAGGAGGGAGGGGTGGGTGGGATGGG
>VWZP01009377.1:1983335-2016553 GCA_013396995.1 Dicaeum eximium
TGACGGCGGCGGCGGCCAATGGCGGGCAGGCGCGCCCCGCGGTAAGGGAGGGTCGGCAAATTGCCTGGCGGGTGAGGGCAGGCGCTGGCTTGGTGACTGGGGAGGTGGGCAGGGAGAGGCGCCTCCTCGCCTGTGGCGGCGGGGGGGACACTTGAGAGACCGTCCCTGGGCGGGAGCCGGCGGGGCCAGCGCTCGTGTCCCGGGCTGGGGCCGCTCTGCCCCGGGCCGGCCTGTCCGAGCCCCCGGGCGCGCACCGTAAGTGCTCGAAACTCTGTAAATCTGCGCAGCCCCGAGCCCGGGCGTCTCGGACTCATCCGCGGCCACGTCGGGTTACCCCCCGTTCATAGCCCGCGGGTGCTCCGGGGCCGCGGACAGAGTGGGCGCGGTGGGAAGCCGCGCCAGTCGCCTTTGGTTCTCTTTTCCGTTCTCCGCCCCCCTCCTTAAAACGAGTGTGTTTTGTTACAGGAGTGAAGGTTAGTTAATTAATTGACCTTGACGATGAAACTGCTAAATGTTCGCTTCCTCCACTTGGTCACCCGTGGCTTCATAATTTCCTGTGGACCGCTTTGTGTCCAAGGGATGCGGACACAGTGCTCGGAGAACAGCCTTAACTCAGCCCATGTGTGAAAATAGCGGGTCTGCAGCATGGCTTTGACCTCAGGAGTGTTCAATGGGTACAACTCATTTGGAAGCAACGGGAGAAAGATCCTGTGTTTCTTGGCCTCCCCTACCTCTGCGTTTAAAGCCGTATATTCAAAGCCCATAACCAAAGTGGTTGTTTGCCTGAGACTTCGCCCTCTTTGCCTCAAATCTCTTGGCTCTGAACGCTGCTTGCAGCTCGCTGCCCTCCCCCGTTCCAAAGCTTCACAAAACTCGGGCCACATCTGGTGGCTGCGTTGGTTTGTTACCCATTGTCCTGGTGCTTGGGTTTGTCACCCTTTCTCCCGCACCGAGCAGCAGATTTTTAAGATGTTTCTGCTCCGGGTGACCAAGCTGCTCTTTTGTAGGAAATCACCAGGCGGAACGGGCAGGATTAAAGAGTGTAACTTTGTCTGTCTCGGGAGGAGGGCTTGAGGCTCTGCTCTGGGCTGGTGGCTGGTGTTTGTGCAGACATTGATCACTCGAGCTAAAATGGGGTGTTGCAGACACAGATCAGCTCCGGGTTTTCAGTTTGATATGCACCCAAGATGCTCGGGAGATTTTCTCAGTCCTTCTCGGAAAACACCCAGCTATGAGCACGCACTGCTTTTCATCGTGCTGCGTTTGATGCAGGGCTCGTGTTTTGCAGGCAATGAGTGACAACGAGAGTGACAACGAGGACGACTGGCTGGCTCTGAGGCCCGAGGAACCTTGTGCATCCCAGTGCTGCAGCAGCGGCTGCAAGCCCTGCATCTACGATGTGTACGAGAGGGAGCTTGCACAGTGGGAGAGAGCCAGAGCAGTGCAAGACAAAAGCCTTCTCGTGGGAAAGAAGGAGCAGGTCGATTTCTCTTCATCACATCCTGGAGCCTGTGCTTTGATCGTACTTGTTCGGGTGTGGGGTTGTGGTGGTGGGTGAGGGATGCAGGGATAAATTCAAGTGGTGCCTTAAGAGAGGGCTGTAAACGCGATTCCCCAAACTCAGCCTTCACCCTCCCCCTTGGCCACTCTCTCCCTGCTGTAATGTGATTTTCCAAGTGTAGAGTTCTCCCTGGTGTCGCATTACAGCTCTGGCTCTGCAGCTTCTCCTCTCCGAGCTTCCTTGGAGAAGCTTTGTTTCCCTCACCTTTCTCATCTGCCTGATTTTTAGACTCATATTTTGATGCTGAGAAAAAACTGCATTGTGTGTGGTGGAGCAGTTGTCTTCAGAGTGTGATTTTTAAGCCTGTCAGTGCCCTTTTACATAAAATTAACTATGCTGGGTCAAGCAAAAAAGATCAGCTGAAACAACTGACAATATTTTCAGTTCGCTGTGGCCATCAGCAGGTTGCAAAGTTGCCCCCAAAGCAGCACTTGGCTCTTTTAGCAGAATTATTTCTGTTTGTTTCTAGACATGAGAAAATGATTGCAGTGAGTCATAATAGGATGACCTTGCTGTAAGGTGTAAAAAAGTGTAATTTAAAAAGGTGGTGGTGGGGAGAAATGCAAGATCCCAAAGTGCATGCTGCAGAACATGATAATGAATCAGCAGAGAGCTGGAATTTGCGCCGGGCCTCGGTGTTTAACACACGTCCTGAGTATCTCTGGCACTAAATGAGCACACACATTTGCTTCCAGAGAAAAATGAAATAATAAAAGACACCATCTAACCAAGTAATTATTTACTGTTGTTCTTGCAGAGCAGTAATTCCGGGCTGAATCCAGATACATTCACTGCGTTCAGCGTGAGCTCGGTGGAGCAGCTGACAGAGGACACCTACCAGTACAAATTTGAATTACCGGGAAATAGCAGCCTGCAATTGAGTTTAGGACAACATATCGTGTTAAGGTATTGTTCTCTGTGCTAGTTAAACAGTCTGCATTATGTAACCTAACACGTAGGGTTTTGTCAATAGACAAAGGCTTCATAGCAGGCAAATCATGATTTCTGTACCTCCACAATGACACAGATGAAAGAGCTCGTGAGCTCGCTGCCTCTACTAATTCTATGGTAAAAGCTGGCGTTTTCTTCAGCATTATCCCTGCGTTGGTGGCTCAGAAAGAACTAGATGTGATTAAGAAAACACGTTTGCAGAAAGAAAGATTTAAAAGAATAGATGTTACAACAGATTATTTACTCCAGCGTGTTGGAATGAAGACAATGAGCCGTGCTTGCCCCAGAGCTCAGTATTTTAGGCCCTGTATCTTGGGGTAACTCAGCACCCCAATACCCAGGCACTGCCTGACTGATTTCTAGCAAAACAACCCTCCTATGTAGTTTGCTGCTTGCCAGAAAGGGGCCACTTGGGGAAAGTTTCTGTCTCTCAGCCATCTGTGGTGATCATTGCCAGAGAAAGTCCTGTTAGGATGCCATTGATGTGCATCTGTTGACGTCCCTGGTACGTTCAGGGCTGGTGTGTGCAGCTGGCTCTGCTGACAGCACATGCTCCTCCCTCATCACACAGCACAGAAAAAGGTTTGGTCACTTCAATCAATTCCCGTGGTCAGTAGCAAAGAGCAGGG
Organism: Dicaeum eximium; assembly: GCA_013396995.1. Classification (NCBI taxonomy): domain Eukaryota; kingdom Metazoa; phylum Chordata; class Aves; order Passeriformes; family Dicaeidae; genus Dicaeum; species Dicaeum eximium. The sequence continues at coordinate 1,986,477 of VWZP01009377.1, forward strand.
TGGATAATTCCATGGAAAGGGAAGACTTACAGGAAAATGCAGTCTGTATTGACAAGGCCCGAGGTCAAGGCTGTGCCTTGGCTTTTGTTACTTGATCACCAGATGCTGACTGGATGCAGAAAGTGATCCCAGCTCAAAAGGAACAGCAAACTTAAGTGTTTTCTCTCCCCTTTGCCACCCTTGCATGTTCTTACAAAATCCCTTTCAGGGGTGTGTCCAGGAGCTGGATGTGGTACAGCTGAGGCCACCCCTGGGAAAACAAAAGGTGCTGTCAGCCATTATGTTCCCCCTGGATTTCTGCCTCTGGAAGGGAAATGTTTTGCATCTACGTACAGGCAAATCCTGTAGAGGCAGAGGACCTGTCTCCCAGAGAGCTGCAGGAGCCCCCCAAATGACCCAAGTCACAGGGGTTTCCTGTTTCTCTTCTCAGAGGAGTGGTGAATGGTTTGGAGGTCCAGAGAGCCTACACTCCAATTAGCCCCAGGAATGCAGAAGGTTACTTTGAAGTTCTAATTAAAGTAAGTAAGCCTGGACAATATGGGTTAGAGTATAAGGTGTTTTCTTTAGGAACCAAGCATGTTGTCAGTGCTTCAAGTGAGGCTCTCAAATCCCTCATGGACTGTTTCTCTGTTGTTTTGAAGCATTTGTGCTTTGCTGATAAAAATTGCAGTTTTTCCCACAAAACTGAAAGCAGAAGTTGACACACAAACAAGTGCTTTGCAGTAGAAGCCCTGGGGTCACTTGGGAGAGCCCCTCAGATGGAAAGATGTGTCCATTCCACTTTTCTCCTTTCATTTTGCTTTTTCAGAATGTCTTTGAAATCACACCCATTTGTCAGCGCTGCAGAACCACTGATTTTGGCAAATGTTTGCCCTTATCCTCCCCTCTGTATTTTACTTGAAGAGCAGCCCTCTGTCAGTGAGCAGCTGTCTCTGGTGTGCTCTGGGCTCTGGAGCTGCAGTCTGAGAGGGACTTCATGGCCCACAGGGCAGAGAGGTGTCCCATAGGCACAGGCTGCATCTATTGAGGTGGACATGGTGGCAGAGCCTATTTTGGACAAGTGTCCTCACCTTTATGGAGTCAATCACAAAGTGCTGGTTGAGTTCAAAAGGATTTTATAAGAGATTTGGCTGGAAATTTGCCTCATGTAAATCTTCAGGGTGCTCATAAATGATTATTTTGTGTGGCAAATACTGACTTGGACATTTTTCCAGTACTGCATCTGCATGTCACTAGGGTCTCCTCAGGGCAGACACAGACTTCAGTACAGGTGTGAAATTCAGAGTGCTGGGTATCCCAGGTGGCTTGCAGAGAAGGGCCACTTGTCCTCTGCCTGTCTTCCAGGATTTCATGTTTCTGGGGTTTATTATGCATTGTATGTTCTAACACAAACCCTGCTCTTTAGAAAAGTGAACAGCTTCTCTAGGACACCTGTGGGAGGGTCATTTCCCCATTCTTGTGGCAATTGGTGTGTGGTAGGGGAGAGAAATGTTGCATTTGAGTTGCATTAATAGGATACATTCACAGGATGACTGTGAAATTTCATGTATAGCGGCTCATTACTCACAGGTTTTGCATTTCAATAATAATAGTAATGATTGTAATGATACCTTTCCTTTATATAGAACCTTTCATCCCAAAAGGAGCTATAGTAATTCTTTGGCAGTGACAAAGGAGGTTGGTAACACCCAGTGTAAAGCAGCCATTTTTATAACTCACTCTGTAGGTTGTGGTATATTTCACACTATTGAGGCAATTTTGGAAAGTAGTATATTATTATTACTATGCAATCCAAGCACTGTTCAAACCCTTCTGTCTCCTGTTATTATGGCATTGCATTTGTGATACTACAGTTAAGAGTGAGGGAGTTGCCATTTACAGAGCATAACCCTCTTTTTGAGTGATTTTATAATGTTAGGGTTTCTCCCCATGTAAAACGGGGTGTGGAAGTTTTCCCCAGGAGATTTTTTTTTATTTTTATTTAGAAAAACTCATTTTAAACCCACTCAATCACTTTTCACTTCAATTTTTTGGAAATAATTTTGGTCAAAGAAGGATTGTTTTAGTTTCCAGTACCCTGGTCCTTTGGGAATAGGCACTAAGTGAACTTTTCTGTTCTTGCCTTGGGTTTCTGGATGTATTTGAAGAAGGGAGGTATAAAATTTGCTTATTTGAAGCAAGTGCACATGCTTTGCATGAGACTTAGCACCTGACCAGAGCCTTCTGAACATAGAAGAATTCTGACAATAACTCAGAGCCTGGATGTGTGTGTGATTTACCTTTTGAATGTAAAACCCGGTGCTAATACTTCTTAATATTTCAGGTATAAGTGAGAGGCTGGGAGGGGAGGAGCATCTGTGTTCTTTCTTAGCTAATACTGCTTGCAAGCACAAGCACAGGCTCCCTCACTCGTTTTTTCTGAGCTGCTTTGTGGTTCACCAATTTTGTTTGCCTGCAGTGCAGCTTGGTGGCCAGCCAAGGCACTGGGGTGTGGAGCCGGGCTTCTCTCGATGCCTGTGCAGGAAACACCCCCAAATACAAACACACTTCTTTTGTGTGGGCTGGAGCTGCTAAGGGCTTGTATCACATCCCATCTTCTGACCCTGGTTGTGTTGCTCTTCCCCAGGCTTGGAGGAGGGATGAGACCCCTTGTGTGCTGCAGCTTTGGGCTTTCCTTGCTGCTTGGGCCAGTCCTGGTTCTCCGGCCACATCCCGGCCGTGGCCGCTCTTTGGCTCACGTTTTTCTCTTAAAACATTCGGTGGTCACACGTTTAGGGCATGGATGGCAGCATGGCTGCTTGGATGAGCCCTTCATTTTCCAGCCTCTTGTTCCTTCTCTGTTTCCAGCAAGCACTGAACCCTTCTCCTCAGTCAGGAGTGAGATCAGCATTCCTGCAGGCAACAGCCTGGATAATGTTGTTTGTGCCTGATAGAAAGTGAGGCAGGTTTTTTGCTCGTGTTTTTCTTCCATGGGGCCAACATTAACAGATTATTTTGGAACTGTGGAGGCATCCCTCAGCATCCAGATGATCTGGTCTGAAAACAAAAAGAGTTTTACAAATGAGAAACCTGACTTTGGGTCACTAATTGTATCAGCATCTGAGAGACTGAAACAAAGCAAGAGCTATGCGGTGTTTATATAACTAACAGTACCCAGAGGGCATTTCCAGACCCCCATTCCCTGAGATTTGGAGAACACTTAAAGGCCTGCACTGTGCTTTGCATTCAAGACACTCTTCTCTGTGTGCTTTGTAAGCAAGAACTCTGATAAGCTTTTTCCAGTTTTGGAAATTCAGGCTGCGTGAGAGGGGGGTTGTGTTTACATTATAGTCAAGCTGGAGTGGTTCCAGTATGATTTAATTTAAATGTCTTTGTTTTGGGTATAACTTTGAGTTATTTTTCAAACAGATCATTCTTTCTTTTTTAAATACACAAAATGTTTTTTTGTCCCTGTTTCGTTTAAACGTAGATAACTTTATAATCGACTTTAAGCTGGGAAACTTTCCAATGGAGTATAATTATTCTTTTCTTTTGTGCAACGTTTTTTATTAGTGCTATGAAGCTGGGCTAATGTCACAATACATAAAAACATGGAAAAGAGGAGACCTGGTCTTTTGGCGTGGGCCGTTTGGAGGGTTCCCATATCAACCTAATACGGTTAGTTCCTAAGAGCCATAGGATGCTTCAGCCTGTGGCAGCAAGCTTTGTTCAATACTCTGAAGGGAAGACATCAATTTGATTACTGTTTTCATGATTATTTTAGAGACTTCCTGGGTTATTGTACAGTCTGACAGCATTAGCAGTCAGTTGGAGCACCTTCTTGAACTGCAGAATATTTAAGAGGGAAGAGGAGATGGATAGGAGACAGGAAAATATTAGCAAGGCTCTGTGTTCATCACTTGCATTAGGAGTCCCCGATGTGCCTAATAAAAGGAACTTTCTTTGCACCAGCAGTGAGTGTGGATGGGTTTTTGCCTGATTTGACCCACATCTCTGTGTTGTGACTGAGCAGGGGCAAAGGGAAGGTGCTAATCTCCTCTCTCGGGTATTCCCTGAGCTGTTGAGGTGTCAGGTCGCTCCCCAAATGCTGATCCCACCTGCCAATGCCAGGCTGGCTGCTGGGAAAGGCAGATCTGGTTTCAGGAGGAGGCTTCTCACACACACTAATTCAGTTATTTAATCCTGACCTTTCAAATGGGGGGCAAATTTGAAACACTGGTCATCAAGATCCCAAAGCCTTTTGGGGTTTTTGGTGGATTTGTTTTTAGATTTTTTTTTTCCCCTCCAACAAAAATAAGTAAAATGTTAGTGGCCAAATTCTATGCAGAGCAGTTGTGTCCTCAGTGGAAGAAAATGCACAGTAGGTCAGCAAAGCATAGTGCAGAATTGAAACTGAAACATGAATTAATTGAAATCAAGGCAAAAGTTAGGATAAATTATTATATTTGGGTAAAATCCAGTTTTGTTAGTTTTGATATGTAAATCCTTTCAGTGCTATCTGTAATCCTTTGCAGAAAAATACATTTTGGGATCTGAATTTACCAGTTCATGACCTTCTGGTTTGTTGTTTCTCAAGAGACCCTTTACCAGGGTGGCAGCAAGAGGAACTGACCATGAGCACACCCATTTCCAGCCACCACAGCTCATTCCAAATTCTCTGTTTTGTTGTTAGCATGGAGAACTCCTCATGCTGGCCTCTGGCACTGGCCTTGCACCAATGATTCCCATCCTCCAGTCCATAACAGATGATGAAGAGGATGAAACCTTTGTAACTCTTGTTGGCTGCTTCCCTACCTTTGAAAAAATTTATTTAAAACCTCTTCTGCGGGATTTGGCTCGGTACTGGAATATTAGAATATTTTATGTCCTAAGCCAGGTAAATAAATGGATATGAAATGTCTTTGTGTGAGGGTTCTGTGTGCTGGATGAGCCTCTGCCTCCTCCACTTTTCCATAAGCATGAGCTTAATTCTTTCCCAGTCATCCAGCCTAATTTGTGATGCAGTAGCTGCTCTTAAATCTGCTGCATGTTACTCACACTGCTACTAGTCTGGAGAATTTTGGGGAAGTGGCCAGCACTGTTCCTCTCTGCCTCCCTGTTCTGTTGGGATAGAGTTCCATAGTCACTGTTGGTTATTCCCCCCATTTCAGACAGTTGTTGCTGCACCTACACAGCAAATAAGCTGTTTTTTCTTCCTAATAACCAGTGCCTTAATCTGTCTTTATCTTCCATTCTTTGCTCATGGCTAGAGCTCTCCTTTGGTGTGTTAGCACCAGCTTCCCAGCAATTATTTTTCCTTGCTGACCCATTTTTAAACTTCTAAAAGTTGTTTCCCCCTCTGTGAAATTACTTTTCTCCCACATTCATGGGATGAGGGCATACCTCTCAATGGTCTTACATTTTGAGCAGTCTTTTTCATTTCTATTTGGTCCCAAAGTTGTCTGTTCTGCATGGATTTGGTGGTTAAAAATTATTTCCGTCAGAAATGAGGATTCATTGCTGGGAGGATATAGAAAGAATTATTTATGCTAAGGGAATGAATCCCATTGCATTTTTAGTTTCTCAGATGAATCATTTCTTGTATCTCTCACAGTGGAACTGCCTCGTACATTCTGTTCTACATGTGGCCTCAGCAAGAGGAGATTTGGTAGAGGGAAAAGTGCTGGTGACTTGGGCACCCTCCCAGCTGCTCTGCAGGAGCATAACCATAATTGTCTCTGGTGACATGGCTTAAATACCCTTTTCAGGGTGTTTAAACTCTTTGACTGCTGTCTCAAGAGCACGAGGAGGTCTGGAAATTCAATCAGCGAAGGGCACGAAACCCACCTGACCCCTGTCAACACTGTCTGCCCCTCCTCTCTCCCTTTTTCCTCCTCTCTTAGCAGGTCTGTGGTAGTCCAAGGCTGGCTCGTGCATCCTCCCTCTTGGGATTATGTATCTGTCTGTGTTTCATTGTGCTGCCTGTCACCACCACATCTGAGCACCTTCTGCTCCTGATTAATTGCAGCAGGGGAGTCCCTGCTGGATCCAGTGCCACAGGAGCTGACACTTCCCATGGGATCAGAGCAGAGCTGCCTTCTCTCAGTTTTGGTCAAGGGAGATGGGACTGAAAGAGACTTGGGAATGGGAGAGGCAATAGAGAGGAAAGAGGAATAGACTTGGGACTTGGGAATAGGAAAGGTGCTCTGGGAGATGGTTCTCGATGGGGAAGGTTCTGCAGCATTTATTTGTGATAGTTACACTCTGGTTTTATTCAGTCCCCTGTGAGTGAGTGGCCAGGTCCTGTGGCAGGGAAGGATTTCATCTGGGCTTGGGAAGAGGAATGCAGCTCTCAGGAAGGGTCAGTGTCACCCACATGGTGTCACAAAGGTGAAAATCATCCTGTACACTACTCTGAGGGGAGGAGGGAGATTCAGCTCTAAGCAATGTTGTCCTTTTTAACATCACACACAACAAACCTTTTGCCTTTCCAGGAAACCTCACTGGAAAATCTTCCTTGGAGCTATCAGGAAAACACGTACACTGGTCGTCTCAATGAAGACTTGATGAAGACAATAGTAAATTCCTGTCGAAGAAAGCCATTTGTATTAATTTGTGGCTCTTCTGCATTCAATGAAGATATGAGCAGATACTTGAAAGCTGCAGGAATTGAGGAGAATTCCTGTTTTGTCTTTTAGCAGGACATTCCTGACCTGAGGAACCTTGGGCTGAGCCTTGGATGTCCTTGTTTCTTTGCAGACATTGCACAAAAGGGGCCTGCTCTGAAGACTGAGCTCCTTGGAGCAACTGTTTGTGGATCCGCACTCTGGGCTGTTTTAGGAAGCAAGTGCCATTCCAGAGTGGCTGGTACATGGTGTGCCACCCATACCTCAGGGACCTGCATGGCAATTTTAATGGAAGTCTTGAAGTGCAGTTTTAAGAGACATCTCCTCAGGGGGTATTAGAAAGCATCCATGCACACAGCTCTGCTGTAATATGGAGATGGGACTGGCTTTGCAATCTGTGCTGTTCTGCAGGGCTGGTGTTTCCTGTTAGGTGTCCAGAGGAGAGCTAAAATCCTCAGGGATCCTTGCCAGGCCAAGGGGACAGCAGAGTCGGGATCATTTGGTTCTGTCATGTGCAGGCTGATGACAGGCAAGTCCCCTCAACCTCACTGTGCCTCAGTTGCCCCATTGTACAGTCATACAGAGAAGGTGGCACTGCTCTCTGAAAACAGCCATTCCAGCTATGTATGGAAAAAGTATCCATAAGGCTGGAATGATACATTCTGTCTAGTGAGGATTTAGGCAGGCTGAGCTCCTGCCCTGGCACAGCCTGTGTTACCTACCCTGTGCTTAGCCCTTGAAATGCTACCTGGGGAGACAAAGAGTATGTCCTAAACTGGGAGAGCATGGCTGGGTTGTGGCTGCTGCCTGTCAGGGAGGATGGTTGTTTGCTTTCCACGTCCCCTAGGTGTTGTATCATAGCCCTGGCACATTAAATTGAACCTCTTTACAAATAAACAGCTGTTTGGTGTTGTCACAAGAGTCTCTCAGGTGCCTGAGGAGGTTCCCTAAGCATACAGGAGCACCACCTGAGGAGGGAGAGCTGCATGGGGTCTGCTGGAGCCCTTCCCTGTGGCACAGGGAGCTGCCTCAGGGATGGCAGCCTGGCACAGCACCCAGCCTGGGCACCTGGGCCCCTTCCTCTTTTTTCAGTCCAAAATGCTGCTGCTTTTCCTCTGAGGTATCTGCTGCCCACTCTTTTACCTTCTTAGACTGCTGTGTTTAGTATCTACACCTGGAAGTACAACTGTCCTGCACAACCTTGTGTTTTTCTGTTCATTCCCAGTTCATCCTGTGATGGGGTTTTCCAGGCTCTGTCAGGTGATTATTGCATTATCATTCATGCTTCTTTTGTACCTGTGTCTAACACTCCACCTTATACAAAGGAAATGTAGTTTGTTACACAAAAACCATGGTGTGCACTCAAGTGGTGGCTTGATTCACACATTTGGGAGGGAGTGTAAGTTCCCTGTGCACTGCTGAGCTTTGTCTCCAGTTACCAAATGCCTGGAATTAATCAGCTGTAGCTGCAGCTTTCATGTTAACTTCCTTGGAGAAAGGGCTGACAGGAAAGCCATCTTCCTAATCCAAACTGGGGTTCTGGCTTTAAAGGCATGGAGATGCAGGGAAGTTGTCCATGGTCAGTCCAAGGTAAGCTATCATCTCCAGTGCTTCAGCTGTGCTTCAGCTTCCCTAAATCACTGTGTAGTGAAGGTGCTTCTGCACACAGGCTGATAAAATAATGAGATGCTTTCTCCAGTTGCTCTCCCTGCTTTGGCCTTAGCTAGGAATATGGACAAAATTTTTTTTTGTCCGATATTAAGTATTTTAAAACCTTACTTCTAGTCCTCTAGCTTTAAATATTATGTCTTTTTGAGATTTTGCTAAAACCACACCCCACCTTTTTGCAAAGGCCCAAGGTAAAAAACTTCACGCTCGCCTTGGAAAAGCGCCGGCTTTCAGCGTGAAAGCTGGGACTGTTCCTTTAAACACAACCCCAATATGTCTGGGTATTTCAGCACATATGGGCCACGATGGTTAAACCCTACCCAGCTGGTCCGGCCGTTCTGCCGCGCAGCTCCGTCTTTGTTCGTGGCTCAAAGGGAGGGTGGTGAGAGACGGAGCAAGCTGTGAGTGCCGCGGGTTGCCATCCTGCAAGGGCCGAGCGGGGCAGCGGGGCATGTCCCGCCCGAGGGGACAGGGGCTTTGCGAGACATTCTCCGTGGGGGAGATGATGTCCTTGGAAGCAGGAACTCGAAGGAGCCTTTAAACCGCCCGCAGGCACTCTGTTCTCTATTTTCTGCCCTTCTCTCCCTTCCCCCTCTCGCCTTTTGTTGTTTCTCAGGCTGGCTCTAATACGAGTCCCCTCATCCCAACCATCCCCCATGGGGACAGCCCCTTTCAGAGGATGGCGTGGACGGGATGTGGAGTGGAAAGTGGTGCAGAATATTCCTTGCCAGGGGAAGATGGGAGGTTTCCTTCCCTTTGGAGGCCCAGAACCACCCCGTGGTGGCAGTTTCGTGGGGAGTGGGTGCTGTTGGTGACTGGGGCATCTGTGGAGGTGTGTGAGCTCGGGGGTGTGTGAGCCCAGCTGGGCCAGGGGCTCACATCCTGCCTCTGCTGCCAGGCACGGGGGTGCTGGTGGGATGCTCCTGGTCTCTGGCTGCCCCCAGGAAGTCCCTGCCACCCGTGCAGCACTGTGCAGGGGAGAGGGGCTTTGCTTTGCTTCCTTTTTTCTTCTTCATGTGCAGCCTAAATACCTTCTTAATTTCATCTCATTATTTCCTGCCTAAATAATTCCCGTTTCTCCTGGGGACCGTTTTTAAACCTTTGATCTTCTCTGAAGTCTCACAGTCCTGATCACATCCTTTCTGTTTAAATGAATCAAATGCCTTTTTGACTCATGATTTATAAATTTGCCCACAGAGGAACGGAGGCACACCTTGAAATCACCCACCATGTCTGTGGCTGGAGCAGAAGTACCCTGGGCTGATCCAGAGCACCTTCCAGCCAGACCTCTGTGCCTGGCTCCTCTGCTTCCCTGCTGCATGGCAGTCTCTCCCTGCCTCCCTCTGCCCTCCCACCCCACTCTTCAGCTGACAGCCTGGGCTCAGGCCCAGCCTGGGAATGGCCATCCCCGGGTCAGGAGAAGGGTGAATGTGCCGGGGGTTGATGGATGGTGTCCCTTGGGAGCAGGGCACAGCTGTTGTGCTGCACAGCCCCGGCCCCATCTCCCGGGATCAGGGCACAGCTAAGGGCAGGGAGGGGAGCAGCTGTGCAGGTCCCGGTGTCCCGGGCACTGGCTTGGTGCTGAGGCAGGGGTGGAAAGGCTGGGAGACAGTGGGTGTTGCCCAGGATGGATGTGATGAGGATAAACACGTTGCTCCATAGTGCAGCAATGCAGAAGTCGGGAAGCACTTTGTTCTTGAGCCAGGGGAATGGTGGCTGGGAGGGCTGAGCACTCCTCCTGGATGAACCAGGGTTGTGGCAATGGAAAATTCCCAGGAGAGGCCCCTGTGCCATGGCCAGATCTCGCCTGCATCTTTGCTGCGTGGGCCCACACTTGTTGACAAGGACAGACCTCCTCTCCAAGCCATTAGGGAAGCAGCTAATTAAGCTCTGTAATGTTCCTGGGAGGTCAGCAGGAGATGTGCCAGTGTTGCAGCATCTCTGAGAGCCTGCACTGGGGCAGGATCTTCACACAATGCCCAGGGACAGGGGGAGCTGCCCTGCTCCTCCTCATTCCATTGTGCTCTTAGTCCTGGTGCTGGTGGGGTGACACAGTGCTCAGTGCCCCAGGACAGAGCCCAATGTTCCCTGCCTCAGCTGGGCTTAGGATAGAGGGCTCCTGGCTGGGGTGTCCCAAAGCTCCCAGCAGCCCTCGGCATGGCTCCAGCAAGGCTGGGCAGTGGGGGGAGAGCCTGTACAAATATTGTTGTTGTTATTCCCCATAAATATATGCAGGCACTTAACGACCTTGGCATGGAGCATTTCCTGGGGATTCATGACCAGTTGGTGTTAATGGTCTTTAGCTGCACCTCAGGCCATCAGCTCCTCCCAGCCCATCATTAATCCACAGGAAATGTCTCGGGCATCGATCCTCATTGCTTAATTAATAAATGCAACTTGTCTCCTGCCTGAGATTTAGAGATACTCGCTGCTTCTCTCCCTGCTGCTTTGAAGGTGACTTTTTAGCACAGGTCCCTCACGCTGGGAGGCCCTCGTGGGATTTTGTTTCCTGGCATTCATGTGGGTGTAGGCTGTGGCAGCAGGAAAGTCTTTTCTCTCCCGAGCGGGAGGGAAGGAACTGAGCCGCTGTTGGGTTTGGGGTTTCTCCAGCTCATGTGGCACAGCACAAGGAGCACATCTTTCCCACCAAACCCAAGGGCTTGCTTACCTTCAGCTGAGCGCATCCGAGAGCCTGGGCGAGAAGTAGCGTGAGCCAGCATGGAAGAACGTGGCAATTCTCCAAGGCCTTAGCAGGTTCTATAATAATCGATGTTTTTTGCCCATGAGTCACAATTCATCTCTAATCTTCCTCGGGGGAGGTGGGATTTGCTATCTTTAGTGCTCACGACTGCTGCTTTCCCGGGCTGAGCATCCCGCTGAGCCTGGCCTGCTGCTGCAGGGATGCTGACCTGGCAGCCGGCGCCTTTCAGAGCTGCTCCCTGTTCCTCCAGCCCTCACCACCAGCTGGCTTTGTGCAGTGGGTGCCGCAGTATAAATCATGTTAATTCCTGAGATGCTTTTCCGCGGTAAGTCTGAAATTCCCATTTTGGTTCGCTGGCTTGCCTGGCGAACTAAATTATTTTCATAGCCCCTTAAGGGCATATTGTCAGCCCAGACTTATTGCCGTTATACACCATTTCTGAAACATTAATATCTCTTCTAAATATAGTGTATTGACAAGGTATCTGGTATAGTGTAAATCCTTGGGACATTTGATCCAGATCATTAAAACTGAGTGAAGGAAGGGAGGAATAGATCAAGTTACCTTGCTGCTCTTAATTCAAACAAGCGATGAATTATTCATTCCGCTATTAATTCTACAGTCCTCCTGCTTTTTATTTATTTCTCTCTTTATTTATTTTTTTCCTCCCAGATAGACAGCTCCAAAAGGATGCTCAGGCACTGGTGAGGGGAGATTTGCCTGCTGGAGGATGGGGTGCACAGGGCTGGGCTGTCTGGCAGCGCTGGCCGTGCTCTGCGGGGCTCTCGGCGATGCTCCCAGCAGAGGTAAGAGCCTGGTCCCAGCTCCTGGTGGGCTGGATGGGCATCCATGGTTCCTGAGGAGGGGAGGGCCAATTGCAGGCTCTGGGATGTGAGTGGGTTCCAGCTGTCCTGCAGGAAGCAGGGCTGGCACAGGCCAGGGGCAAGGAGCTGGGATCTGGAGTCACTGTTGTGGTGGCAGCAAGTGTGGGGCACTGCTCCGTGCTTGGGTTTCTGCCTCATGCTTACCTTCCTGAGGACTGCAGGTAGGGGTTGTCCTGTTGTGGTGTACAGGTGCTTTGGTGAAGGGTTTGTTAGCTTCTGGAGTTGCACTTGCCTGTATAAATCTATATACACATATACATTTATATGGGAATGTATGCATGTATGTATGTATATGTGGCAGGCATGCAATAAACCTCTCCTCTTACCCAGATAAAAGGTCCCCCAGGATGCAGGGCAGGGTTAGCAGATGACACAGTAACTCAGGGGATAGGGTGGCCCAAGCAATCCCCCATCCCAAAATGGCAGGGCCTTTCTCACAGAAGGGCTGAGCCAGAAATCAAAACCCATCCCTGGCCCTGGTGCAGGTGCTCCTGAGGCCACACCACTGCCCTGTGGTGCCTGCTCATCCCCCACATACACCCACCTGGGCTTCCCAGAGCACCCCAAGGCTCCCAGCCCTTAATCCATCCATCTCTCCTCACCATGGCTACTCACCTCTCCCACAGGCTCCCCTCTTGGGTATTTATTTCAGCAGCGTTATTCCTTTAGTTCCAGCCCAATATTACTTCATTGCCTATCCCCAGTAATTAGCAAGGTGATTTCAGATCTGGCCAGGCACACACTCATGGTGCTGCATCCCACACATCCCAGGACTCCCCTTGCTGGGAGGTCACCGTGCCAGTGAGCAGGATGAAAAGCAATGTGCACAGGCTGACTATTGATTTGCAATATACTTGGCCCAGATTGATGGCAGCAAGCGCCCAGCCTTGTTTGGGAACCCACACGTGTCTCCTGGGGGCTGTGCAGGGTCTGCATCCCTCCCAGACATGATGTATGTTCCCCCTGTATCAGCCTCTTCACCCCAGCCCTAATCAGACCCAGGGGCAGGTGACAGCCGGCCCCCTCTCAGCCTTATTTTATAATAACCATGTCTCAGTATAAAGATTTCATTAGGAAATCGATCCCTACGTGCATAACTCATTGTTCAGCATATCGAGCCCCTCACCCCTGTTTCTTCCAGCTCGAATTCTCTGACACCACCATTATATGGAGGGAGTGTGGTCAGTGGGAGGCACAAAGCTGAAGGGCTGGAAAACTGGGGCACTGGCAAGCCTGGTGCCACTGAGCCTTTAAAACTCACTCCCAAATTCCTTTTTCTCAGCCTTAAACAGGTGGGGATGCTGTGCTGGCACTGGCAGGACATGCTCAGTGGCACAGCTGAGCCCTGCTGCTACCCCCACAGGGTAGCACGGGCTACACACGGAGGGATGAAAGGTTATGGGGGCACAGGTGTCCTCCAGGGAGAGTGGGTGGCCAAGCCCAGTGGAATTCTCCAGGATGCTGGTGTTTTGGTACTGTGGTGGTGGGATGGAGCTGGTGTTGTGCATCCTGTCTCCATTCTTTTAGGCTTCCCCTGGAAAGGGGACATCACACCCCCTTCTGTGTCCCCCAGGCATCAAATGTGGGGGAATACTTTCAGCACCCTCTGGCAATTTCTCCAGCCCCAACTTCCCGGGGCTGTATCCCTACGAGACAGAGTGCACGTGGCTCATCGTGGTGGCCGAGGGCTCCTCCGTCCTGCTCTCCTTCAGCCACTTCGAGCTGGAGTACCACGACACCTGCGCCTACGACTACCTCCAGGTCTACAACGGGGCTGCCCAGGACCGGGGCAACCTCCTGGGCACCTTCTGTGGCCACAGCCCCCCGCCACCCTTCTCCTCCGCCTGGCACGTCATGGCCGTGGTCTTCCGCTCCGACCGGCACGTGGCCAAGCACGGCTTCGCCGCTGCCTACAGGAAAGGTAGCAGGGAGGTGTGGTGGTCACTGAGCATCCGTCCATCTGTCCTCTTGCACTGCCCTCATCATCCTTGCCTCCTTGCAGACGCCTGCGGTGGGCAGCTGACGGGGCTCTCTGGGGAGATCACCAGCCCCCGCTACCCCGAGAGTTACCCCAACGATGCCGAGTGCCGCTGGAGCATCGGGGGGGCCGGCGGTGGCGGCCCCCTCACCCTGGTGTTCGCTGACTTCCAGATGGAGGGGGGCCAAGGCTGTGGCTTCGACTACGTGGCCCTTTTTGATGGCCCCACCGTCACTGCCCCCGGCCTGGGGCGTTACTGTGGCAGCGCCCGCCCGCCCCGCACCGTCTCCTCCACCCCACACCTCCTCATCATCTTCAAGTCGGACTTCAACATCGGTGGCAGGGGCTTCAAGGCCCATTTCTACTCGGGTGCGGGGGTCTCAGGGTGGTGGGGCAGTGGGAAGGACGTGGGAACAGCCACTGGGTTGGGGTGGTGACTCTCTCCCTCCCACAGCAGCAAGAGGAGATGATCGTGGGAGAATCCCTTTGGGGAGAGCCCATGAGATGATGGTGTGAAGTGTAAACTACCACACAATGCAAATGGCATCACTGTGGCTATTCCAAGCCCTGGGCTGCCCTCTTGAGCAGGAGTCACCCTTGCTCATGCCATTCCCTGGGGATATGGGTTGCTCCTGTAGGACTTTGACTGCCTTGGGAGTTTCCATCCCCCAAAACTGCTGGCTGTCCATTGGCCAAACAAGGCTGGGAGCAGTGAGGTGAAGGGCAGAGCATCCTTTAGCAGTAAAACAAGTGATCACTCACCCACACCCATGGAGGTTTCAGGTTTGCTTTTGATTTTTCCTTTCCCCTTTTTCCCTGAGCAGGTGAGTGCCAGGAGGTGTTCACCACCATCAAAGGGAATTTCTCCAGCCCTCAGTATCCCAGCTTCTACCCCAACAACCTCAAGTGCCAGTGGAGCATCCAGCTGCCCCTGGGCTACCGGGTCAAGGTCTTCTTCCTGGACATGGAGCTGGAGGGCCGGAGCAGCCTGACGGGTGGCTGTGACTATGATCACTTGTCTGCCTTTGATGGTGGCACCGAGAACGGCTCCCTGCTGGGGCGGTGGTGTGGGCGGGAGAGCCTGGCACCCGTCACCTCCCGCAGCAACCGCCTGCTCCTGGTCCTCCACACCGACCGCAACACGGCCAAGAGGGGCTTCTCCATCTCCTACGTGGGAGGTAAGGTCCCACTCGGGTGCTCCTCGGTGCTGTAGCTCCTTTGGGATGTGCCTGAGACTGTGTAATTTCCTGTCTGCAGGAGCAGAGCCCGTGGCTCCTTAGGGATGGGGCGGAGGAAGACGAGGCGAGTGAGCTGCATGTTGTGTTTAGTATTCAGGAGATGCTTTCCAGCTTCAGATTCCTGTGTGTCTGCCACTGTCATGCTCCTGTTCCTCTCTCAGGGTGTGAGGGAGAGAAAACCCGGGGCTTTTTAATGGGCCAAAACACCAGAGCAGGTCACCAGCTCAAGCATCACAACCTTGTTCCCTGCTCCCCTGGATACTCCAGCCTTGCCAGCACATGGCAAGCATAAACCGTGTCTCCTCCTCCACTGCAGCACGGGAGGGCAGAACCCCTGGGGCACAGCATTCCCAAATCCACGGGCCAGCCCTGCCTGGCACAGCCCTGCTGCTGGCATGCTGTGTCCCAGCCAGCATGTCTGGCACATCGGCAGCTGGTGGGAGGAGCAGTGTGTAACCTTCCTGCTCTATTTGCCAACCTTTGCGCCTCAAACGCCAGCAAATTTATGGCATTTGTTGTATTTCAGTATAATTACATCCGAGCTGACCTGTGGGTCAGGGATGATTCAGCCAGGAACAGCCTTTCCAGAGGGCTGGAGCCAGAGCAGGGCTGCTGGACTGGCAGCACAGGCGCTGGGGAGGCTGGCCCTGGGTTTTATCCCTCAGCTGCAAAATTGTTCTTCACTTCCAACACAGCAGAAAGGATTTGAGATACGTGGCTCTTGGAGTTAGAGATGGGATAGAATTTTGTCCTGAGCCTCTGTAGCCTCTGCAGGGAGAGAGGTAGTACTGAACATTTAGTGGGGCTGTAGTGTGCACAGCAGCTGTCTCTGCCCTTGTCCCACTGATTTCTCACAGTTTACAGCTGTGTGCAGGGTCACTCTTGGTGTCACTGCTCCAGAGGGAGCAGCCTGCAGACAGATAGATGGGGTCTGCTGAAGAGTGGGGGATGTCCCATCACAGAGAGGGGTGTGACTTCTCTCAACTGCCCAAGGCTCCTGCATCCCCTGGTACACAGCCAAATGCATGTTAGGGGAGGACAAAGGCTTGGATGTGACACTGAGCCTCCCTCCACAGAGCTGAGCCTGCTGGCTGTGTTTGCCCAGTGATTCCAGCATCTGCTCATGATTAATGTCCTGTGTGTCACATCCAGCTGCCAGCACTGCCCAGAGAGCAGCTGCTCCCACTGGGCACACCAGCCTCTCCCTGCCACCAGCTTCCCCAGGAGCCCACAGAGGCAAAGAGGCACCTCAGCCTCTGCATCCACACCCACAGCCTTTCAGCCAGGCAGAAGTTCCCTTTCAGGCCCACCAAAAGCCATGGCTTGGGCGGGGCATTTGTGATTTATGGCCATTGAAATGAAAGCCTTCACGCCAGGAGAGAGGATCCACTTTCTCCTCCTCTTGATCTAATGCACTTTAGTTATTTGGTAAATCTTCTAATGGTTTTATAATGCACTAAGCGAAGCAAAGTGACACTATTTTTTTTGTATTGATTTTATTGCATCTTCCCAGTTTCATAAGGCTGAGATTCAGAGGGAGCTGGAATAATTCAATAATTCATATTGCCCAAGTGGTTAGTTCATGCTGAGCAAGGATTCACTTTAAAGAGAGGGGTATTTTTCCTCCCTGCCTCTCCATCCTGTGTGGATGCTTTCTACATCCAGAGAGGCCAAACACGGTGCCAGAAGGAGAGTGATGGAGAGGGGCTGGAGTCACCATTGCCCTTGCTCTTCATCTTGGCATCATGGGCAGCCCAACAGCAGCTCCCTCCATACACTGCCCCGCAGCTCCCCATCAAAATTAGCATTCTGAGGACAGTGGAGGGCTGCTGATCCTTGGAACTGTGCCTGGGCTGGGCCATTCCCCAGGAGGATGCCCCAGGGCTGTGGACCCAGCTCACCCTTTCAGGAGGGCCATGTGGCAGCCACGAAGCATCCTCACTCCAGGGCATGCATGGGGTCCCTGCAAGATGTATCTCCTCTGTTTCATCAATGCAGTACCTCTTGCAGGGGTGTTAAAGGATGCAGGGGAGCTCTGTGCCCATGGCAAGCCATCCACAAAGCTCTCATGGTCTGGTCCTGGGCAGCAACTCAAATGTCCTGCTGGCTTTGCAGTGATGGAGGGTGGCAGTGACAGCAGGATGGTGTGGCCTGTAATGGCACTTGTGTGTCACATGGAGACCCAAGAAGGAGGATGAGGTTCAAGTGGGCTGATGGTGAGATCTCTCCCTTGATAGAAAGCAAAGCAGTGCCTGGGAGCCATCCATGTCTGCCCTTGGCATGGGGCAGGGCTCAAATACTGATACTGATTGCTTTCTGCATTCTGAAGGTGGCTTTTTCCCTGAAAACCCCCTACACAAGTCCTACACATGCACCCTGTTTTCTGTCCCAATAGTTGTGCCCATGAACGTCAGCTGCACCCGGACAGACTTCCACATCCAGATCCCTGTGCAGTCCCTGGCCCAGCTGGAGAGGAATAGGATTTATTTGGGGACCCCCTCCTGTGCAGCCCAGGTGGTTGGCAGGAACTTCAAAATACACACCAGGTTCGACACCTGTGGCACTGAATCCCAGGTAAGTGATGAGCAAACCCTCCTTTACAGCAAGCTGTGTAAATGGTTAGCCCTGTGCTGGCTGCAGGGAGGTATTCCCAGTCCCTCTCACGTTTTCCCAGTAGATACTGGCCTGATCCATGGGCAACCCCTCCAAACCCCTGTGAAAAGGAGCTGCACGAAGCCCTGATGAGCCGTGTCCCTTGTCTTGCAGAGACGCAACAACACGTCTGTCATCGTCAGCACCCTCTACATTGATTTTTCAGTGGGAGACCAGGAGGACATCCACCAGTACGAGGTGCAGTGTGAGCCAAAGAAGAAGGAAGCCTCAGTGACCCTCATCGCTGGCCCTGATCCATCCAGGCTCAGGCAGGCAGAAAACCTGGTGGATGCCCAGAAGTGGGAGGGGGAAGCGATCGATGTCCATGAAATCAAGAGCCAGGACACCAGCGACATCGTCTTCATCAGCATCTGCATCCTGGCTGGGCTCCTCATGGTCATCGCAGTGGTGGGGCTGGTGCTTCTGTAGATGCTCTTTCCAGACTCCAGGGATTGCAGTCCCAGTCCTGCCCAAGGCAGAAAGGCACCCCAAAATTCACCCTCACCCCGGGCTGAACCCTAACACAGCTGCCCAAACAGAGACACAGCTCCCAGGCCCTGAAACTGGGAACCCAACCTCCATCTCTTCTTAGTGCCTGAAAATTCTGGGCAATAGGCAGCCGTTTCCCTTCCCAATTTGTTTTCCTCTGTCTCAATCTGTCCATTTGGCTCAGGAATGCAATTCTTGCTCTCCCTAACTCTTCCCGCACCTGCTTCAATTTGTTTTCCCCGTAGTGCTGCTGCTTTCAGGAAAGAAACGTTGTTTGCCGATGGCTGCAAATCCTCCTGTCAATTATTTCTAGCTGAATTCTTGGAGGTACAAACCATCCCCAAATGTAGCTGTATTCCCAGCAAATGTTCTCTATGCTCCTGGCCCATGCTTGGGGGGGACTGTGGAGCTGTGTTACAGGGATCTCCACCTGGCACACACAGATGTAGCTCATGTCGGTGCTCCCAGGTGATGTTTCTGGGTGTCTGGGTGATGTGATGAGATGCATTTGCTGTGTCCTGGAGCTCCTCGTTTGATCTTCTCATGTTGTCTCACCTTCTCAAAACGTTCACCTGAGTGTCTCAGCCACCAGCAGCTGGAGGGGAAGAGAGCAATCCTCTTCTCCTCTGTTTTCTCCTCCTTTCCAGCATATCAAGGTGTCCACAGCTGTGAACTCTCTACCAGCATTACTCCTGAAGTTTGAAAATACGGGCACGTCCTGCTATGGCTTGGGGAAATGTTGGAGTGCAGAGGTTTTGGTTACCCTGTAAAGACAACCTTGGCAGGAGGGGCTGGCTCCCCTGGGACCTCAGTGACACCAGATCTCCACTCGTGGTCCCTGCAGAAGGTGAGCTCAGCACCTGAAAGCATGAAGAGAAGAGTCCTGTGAGCATCTGCCCCTCCATGAAACTGGGGATCCTTGCCAAGAGCCCTGATGGATGGCTCAATGACCTCTGCCTGCCTCTTGTGCCACCCCAGCACAAAGGACCCTTCAGCATCGAAGAGGGGGTGGCTGTCACAGAGCAGTCTGTATTCATCCCTGTGGGTCGGAGCCAGCATCTGTCAAAGCCACATGAAATCTTGCTATGGAACAAGGCCACCCCTCCTCCTCCAGCCTTTGTGAAACACACTGCAGTGCAGGGAGAGATCTTAAAGTATCCCAGTGTGGTCATTCAGGGGCACAGCAACCCCCTCATGCTGTTGAATCCAGAATTTAGCAGGGACTGATAGGAGAGTCCCATTGGTGGAAGGCTGCCCTGACTGATGTCCTGCTGCCCTCTGGGACACTTCTGTTCACCAGGGCATCAGAAGCAGCAGCAGCAAAGGAATAGTATTATGATCGAGCAGCTTTTCCTCCTGGATTGCACCAGCCCTGAGAGAGTGTCTGGGGAGGGAAGAAGGCACAGGGCTGTGCATGCCTCCTAGCGAGGAGCCTTCGTTAGGGGAGCCCGGATTGATTTGGCGTTTGTTGGTGCAACACGTCGGCAAATGCGAGATTTCCGAGGGAAATATTTGCCAGCACCGTTAAGCTCCATTAGGGGAATGTTTTGAGAGCCTGTTGTGTGCAGAGATAGTAAACAAGGCCAGCCTCCCCTGCTGCCTGCAAAGCCTCACTGCCGGTTAATTGCTGGGTATGGAACTGTCAGCTTGAGACCATAGTTACAAGATTTGACAACTGAAAGAAACTTAAAGATATAATTAACCTTCTTGGTGGCCCAGATTTTGCTGAAACAGGTGAGCACTGCGGCTGGTCGTGCCTGGCAGGGAGCCCACAGCACCCAGCAGCATCCAGCCCTTGCCTGCAGGACAGGCACTCCTTGCCCAGCTGGAGCCTCCAGAACCCTGCGATTTGCAGGGAAAAAGGCTTTTCTGGATAGCTGCTGGTGTTGCACTCAAATAAGGAGTTGGACCTGGTCTCCCCAGGGAGGGTTTCCAGCTCTGGCTCCAGTTCACAGCTACCCAAGCATCCCTGGGTGAAGGGCTCCCCTGGACACATCCATGCAGATGCAGGGCTGGTGCTGTGGGAGCAGCTCTGCTCTGAGTCAAGGACATCCCCAGCAGCCCCAGGCCTGCAGGGTGTTATCTAGGGGTCATGGACAGGGTGATGAATGCAACTTGAATGGCTCCAAAAGCCCTTTACCCACTTGTTTCTGATGGCATTCACAGCTGCATCTGCCACCAGCAGTGAGCCACTAGAGCCAGTCATCTCACTCGGAGCGAGGAAAGCCTCTGGTGCTCACCAAGCACCAGCCCTCCTCAGCCTGCAGTGCTCCTCCACCGTATCTCTGCCTCTCCACTGGATTTAGGCATCCAGTCTCTCCCTGCCCTGCAGGAATTTGCTCGCTGGCATCCCCTGTTAAACCAGGTGCCCCAGCTGGGGATGAAACCCAGCAGGGGAGGGGGACTGCCCAGGTAATTTTCTGAAAAAAAAACCCTTCTCCTTACGTAAAAGCTGCTCAGATGAGTGGCAAACAAGTATCAGGAATCCATCACCAGCACTTCTTCCCTCCACCATGCCTGTGGTCCTCACACATCAGGCCTCAGTTCCCCTCCTTGGTGCTTGCCTGGTGCTTCCCAAGCGAGCGGGGGAGCGGCGGGCACGGGCAGTGCTCCCTTGCTCAGCTGATTATTTATTTAGAGCACGAGGGCTGGATTGAGCCGGGCTGGATGCAGCCTCCCCGTTTCCTGGCTTTGCTTATAGCCGTGGAGTTGTGTCTCTCTGGAGCAGACAAAGGCTTGGCTGTTGTGCAGGAGGGAGAGCCTCTGTTATCCCTCTGCAAACGTCTGCGTGCAAACCCAGTGAAAAACTGTTGGAGAATTGTAGATCATAGAAAACAGGACTGCAAGAGCCCCCAGGGGATCAGTTGGTTCATTCCTCTCCTTCCCTGGGGAGATCGCTCCTACTGGAGAGAAGCTGTGCTAAAACATCCAAAAAATCTCAGCCATCCTCTCTGTGTTTTCTCTGTTTACCAGGAAGGTTTTCTGACGTGTCACACTGTGAGGGTGTGCTGCTGGGGGATGTGCTCTTGTGCTGCTGCACTGGACAAGAGAATGATGGTGGAAGTGCCCCAAAATGGGCACTGCTGCTGGCACAAGACCCTGCTCCCTCTGCCCAGAGACCCTGGGCACTGGGCAGGACTGGGCATCCCAGTGGGGAGCCCAGCAAGGGTGTCGTGATCCACCCCTTCCCAGGCAATTTATTCTACATCACGTTCACTGGAAGTTTTCTGTGGTGACACCCATGGCCCTCCATGGGGTGGACCTTCCCCCATTGCTCTGCTCAGAGCGTTATTTGTGTCTTTTCAGTTTTTATGCTCTAATCCCAGTCTGGGAAGGGGGTGCTTGTGATGCCCAGGGAGCCAGTGCTGGAGCTGAGCCCATGACTGAGGATGCTGGTGGTGTGCGTCCTCTGCATCCTCTCCTCAAACATTTTTGAGTAACTTAACAGGGACTTGCCCTTGGGCAAGCACAAGGGCAGTTCATGGGCTGGAGCAGGGGCAGGTTTGCTGCTCCTCAGGGTGGTTTCCTTGGGGGTTGGTGTGTAAGGCCAGGAGGCCACCAGCCACTTTTGCCATCAAGCCAGTCGTGGCACGGATGGGTCAGTGGGTGTGGGTTTGTGCCAGGAAGGATGGAGCTCACAGATACCTACTGGAGACCCTGGCCATAGTGGCACAGATGAGGAGGCAGTAGTCAGGCAGCCCAGCCATCTGGGAAAGCATAATGGATCAAGCATATGGACAATTAAAAATGCAATGACGGCATTTACCAGGAGTTGCTTTCCAAGCTGATTTTAAGCCCAGTTTCCTGATCATCACAGCCCTGGGGACAGCGAGGGCCCTGCTCATGGGGATTTTGGTGAGTGGAGAGGCTGAGTGCTCCATGATGGGTGGGAGAGTTCACAGCTGGATTTTGAGCTTAAGTCACATCTTTGTGGCAGCTTTGGGGGTACAGATTTGATCCTGCCTTCTCCCTCTGGCTGGCTCTGCATGTTGCAGCCCTCCTCCTCCTCCTCCTCTTCCCTCTGTCTGGGACAGGATGCAGTGTTTGCAATGTGAACATTCCAGCTCAGGCAAAATATTGGCCACAGCAGAAATGATTTTGGATTTTGTATTTTTCTTGCCATTGGGGCTGGCTGTGCTAGAGGAACAGTGTTTGTCCATTACAGGAGCACCCTTTATAGCAAGATAACTGCTTGCTAGATAATAATATATAATTAGCAAGGATCATTCCATAATCTAGTTTAATTGACAGAGACCATGGATGTTGTTCAGAGGATTGCCAGCACAAGACTTGGAGCATCATTGATTGCAGTGTAACCCCAGCATGGGCTTCCGTTTTTTTTGCTTACTGCGACATGTCAGAGTTCCTTTGTGCCTCAGTTTCCCCTCCTGTGAGGTGCCAGTTCACCCATCTGAATGTTGCCATGGCCCTGCATGGAGGAGCAAGGTTCTGCTGGTTTTGGTCAACTGGGCTGGGGAATTCCCTCATGTGTTTGCCTCCCTCTACCTCTTCTTTTCTGCTTCCCTCTGCCCCTCCACTGCTCCAGCCTCTGATTTCTGCTCCATAACATACCCTGGGAGGGAAGTTCCTGGAACATCCTTTGGGCTCCAAGGATTTCTGTGGCTGCCCCTTGCCTCAATGTCTTTTAATCCAGGGCCAGTTTAGCCCTTCATATTACAGGGCTGCCAGGGAAGCAAATGAGATCTAAAAGTTTGGGTTCTTTGTGAAGAAACCTTTGAAGAGCCTCTTGAAAGATGAAAACTGGTGAGCTGCTGAGCTCTTGTCTTTTCCAAAGGACAGGGAAGGTCTTGTCTACTCCCATCTTCTTTCACCCAAGTAATTTGCAGCAGGACAAAGCTCTCCTGAGCTGTGCCTGCTGATGGGGAACAGAACAAGCTGTCACCTACTGCCTTCCCAAATTTGCTCTTCAAAGCCAGGGTGAGAAGTCAGCTCTGGCAGGACTGAATTCCCTCTTCAATCCCTCCTGGTGCTGCCGTGAGCCCACCCTGTATTCCCCAGGCATGGGGAGGGGGATCAGGAGGTGGCACCTCCAGAAGGTGCTTCCCTCCTCTCTTTGCTGGGTGTAGCAGGTCTCTAGAGGTCTGCCAGCTTTATGTATGTACTCCTTTGCTGAAAGGAATCTGTGGGATAGGCTTAATCTGGAAGGGGGAAAAGTAAGATTTTTTTTTCTCTAGATTCGGTGCCTCCCTCATTTAATATTTCCCCTGTTAAAAGTGATTTCAGTCTCCATGCCAGAGAAACCAAGCACAAGGGAGCCACTGCTCCTTTCATCCTCCCTTTCCATCTAGAAGGGTTTCCCCAACATGAAGACTAGGCTGCATCACCCACAAGAGGGAAGGAAGAGCCAAGGAGCAGCAAACTGATTCAGCAGGTGACCCAAGGCATAAATACCCACAGTGTGCAGGTGATGCTGCTCCATGGAGGGAATCTGGTTTTTACAGACCAATTAAAAACTTCATTAGTGCCAGGTATCATGTATCCTGTTGTCACATTCAGCATCACCCTTCGGGAAAACAAAGCCCTTTTTGGCCTATTGCTTTCCCATCTCTGTTTTTGTTTTCTTTCCCAACCTTCCTTTCTGTTTTTGTCCTTAAAATGTTCCCTGAATTTCCCCCATTGTGGGTCTTGAGTCCAACTCTCCAGACTCTTTTCCAGTTCCTCCAGTCAGTTTTCTGCAAAGCTGAGTCTGGGAATCCTCAGCCCAAATGTTACTGCCAGCTTTAACATCAAGATAAAAGAACTGGACCCAGAGCTTTACAGGCCTTGCAGGAACAGGAAGCTGAAAATAAATACTGCAGGTCTTGGTGTTGCAGCTCTGATGCAAAAGCTGTGTCATTCATTGATCCTGAACCCCTCCTGATGGTCCAGGATACACAAATTCAATTACAGCTGTGCAGTTTGAAGCTATTTAAGCGGGAAATGAAGCTGATTGCTTGTAAGAAATTGAGGATTTTCCCATTTTTTGCTACAGCCTGGTCAACAAGTGTTACATCTTACTGAATATTACCAACACCATCACCACTGATGGATCTGCCAGTTTCTGCTTCTAACACACCTGACTTTAACTTCCTACAAATGAAACCTGTGTTCAGCTGTTTGAGGACACCTTCAATGTGTACAGGCAAAAGTGGTCTTGCACTGGCCCAAGCAAACAAAACAGAATTGAAGATATTCTTAAGAGAAGCTGCAATTATCTAATTAAATTTATGGAGCTCAACACCTCAAGTAAGTTTTGGGTGTTTCTGCTAAGGGTCTACAGATGAAAAAAGTATCTAGCAGGTCCAAGTAATGACAGTCAGTCATTTTTTGGGGGAAGATATGAACACCTTGCCTGGAACAGCCTTAGTAATAGCTTATAGAGAACAAGACAACTTGTGGCACAGCAGAAATCAGAGCAAATATAGAGGCAAGAATTCAAATTTTCAATAACTAGAAAGAACTTAAACACTAGTTTGTTGCTTGGATTTGTTCACGCAATAATTCTGAACCATGTTCCTTTTAGAGAAAAAACACCTTTAAAAGGAGCATTTTGTTTTATTTTTAGATAATTCATTACAAGTTTTTTTTCACATTACAGTAAAAACAAGCGCCATGTTTACACCCTCAGTGAGGTTTGGAAGGCTGAACAAGCTGCTCCTTGAACAGCAGAGGCATTAAACAGCACCTTTACCCTGGGGCTTTAAAAATGCCCCAAATCACAGGATGACTGAGAGGATGGAAGTTACTGAAATCCATTTTGTATCCAGCTCTGGAATGCAGCAAAGGGAAATCACCTTGGCAAAACAGTTCTTGCCACAGGCAGGGCCCAGCTGCAGCAGACATGGCTGATTTAGGGCTAACTAGAGTTTGCAATTATCCCCCAGGAATCCCCTCCCATGGACCAATTACCCATAAATCCCAGTATTTCCAGCCAGCACAGCACAGAGCTGCTCCTTTAAAGGGGTTATTCAGCTGATTACACCTGAAGATCCACATCAGGGATGGAGCTCAACTGAGCTACAACACATGGGGAGAAGGGAGAAACAGGTGAGTCAGCAAGGATGGAAAATACACAGAAGAGTAGAAGAAACTTTCCTTGCAACAAGCCCACATGGATTTCTTGCAAGTCAGATTTACAGCAGCCCTGTTTGTGGAGTGGTGCCAGGAGTCCCAGTCAGCCCTCCTGCACTCCCCTCACCGCAGGAAGGGCTTCCAGTTCCACGGAGATGCAGGCACAGGAAGTTCTCCCTCAGGATCAAACACAACACCTCACTTTTTATGGCTCTGCACAAAGGCAGGGACAGTGAGTGTGCCATCCTTGACTCCTGCTCGGGTCTCGGGTTTGTGCTTTAATGAGAAGACAAGGGCTCGCACGGCCCTGCGATACGGAGCGCTAATGAGGCGGGAACAGAGATGAAAAGCTTCGCGCTCAATATTTTCAGCCAGTGGGTGATCAATCTGAAAACAGCAAAGTATAAAATTAGATCTTTACATTTAATAAGGAGGCCAGCTGATGGAAATTGGAGTTTGGTGCCTTTCGGTGTTTCTTCATTAATCAGCTTAGATTCAAGGAAATCTGTTTCCCATCACAAGTGTAACAGGAAGAGCAATTTAATTCCACCCTAGCAATTAAGGGACAAGGCAACGTGGTCAGTGGCAGGGAACATATCCCCACCTCCAGCTGGGTGGCAGTACTTTGCCATCACAACAGGAAACTAATCTGTGACAAGCTTTGGATATCAAGCTCACTGCAATTATAAGCTATACTGTAGTGTCTCCATAAAGCTCACTTTTGATCTTGCTGATACAAGGTACCTGGGATGCTGGTTTAAACTTGATTCCAACAGCAACTCTTAAGACATGCCAAACACTTGGCAACTCTCTGCCTGGTGCTATAAAGGGAAATGTGGGCTCTCTGTCTGTAGAAGGAGGTATAATTAAGAATGCAGAAAGGGATTTGCTAAATGTTAATTATGTAGTTATTGCTTCAACATGTGCCAAAACCTGTAATTCAGCACAGTTTAGGAAAAAATCCCCCGCCCTTCAAGAAATGGTTTTAATCTCACTTCTGCCTTTTGTGATGGGGTATCTTCCATGCATTGCATGCAGGAGACTCCAGTGAGCTAAATGGTGCTCCTGCAAATCCTTCACCACACAAGTTTTGCTACCCATCGCTAAAAGCCCCTTGGATCCCCTCAGTCCCACCTTCCCTTCTCTCTTTTGTCAGCCCCTCAGGTGTCAGTGCAGCAGCTGTGCCTCCCCTGCCTTTATAAGCAGTTCAGCTGCTGTGACCTCTGCTTGCACATGTGGTGGCTGCAGATGTTTCCAGGTGAGTCCTGTTCAGAGGCAATTCTGCTTTACCCAATTCTATTCCTTTCAGGGTAGTACCAGAGTCTTTATGTTCCACAGATTTAGACTTTACTGCCACTATAATTACTATCCAGAGCTGTGCTTTCTAAGAACTAAGCTTGACCCAGGAAAGGTGAGCCTCCCACCTTTCTGAGGCAGTCCTACAGCAAACCACCCTTTTGTGCTGCCCCAGATTGGAAGCTGTTTTTCTCACAGCCAGCAAACACACAACTTTGAAACTCTTGAATGTTTATCACTTGACTTGTTATTTAAAGGATAATTGATGAATAAATTGAAAATTATAATTATTATGGCATTTCATAGACCAAGCAAACTAGTTATTAAGCCTCACAGCAAAGCCTTGTTCATTTAGTTAAACATACCTGAGGGATCTGGTATTTATCACCACTTTATATACTGTCAACCTTGCCTCTCTGTTTTTGCTATAGATTTAAATTTACAAATAGTTAATTAGGAAACACCCAAAAAGTCCCACTGTTGCTTTCATAGCTTTTTAGTAGGAAAAACTTCATGTTCTATTAATTTCCTCCTTGTACAGCCCAACTGCAGAGGCTACACAAGTAATTTGTTTACAGGTGATAGAAATAACAGCAAATACACCTCACTTAAAATTAGCAGGTTCACTTGGTTAACAACCAAAAAAACATGATCTACCTTGCAAATTAAGTTACTTATAAACAGGGCTGTGCTGTGAATCCCTAAAAATAGGAACAGATCACCTGGTCTTGTCCCCACTCAGCAGGCAGGACCAGCCTGGCTGGGAAAGGCTTAACTTGTTCCCACAAGAAGGAATTTTGGAGCCACAGACAAATGGCTCTGAGGCGTACCTCTAACTCCAGGGCTTCAGAGAGCAGCTTCCGAGCGTTCTTCCGGAAAGCCTCGGTCCTGGGGTCGCTGCTGACCTCGATGCAGGGCCTGCTGGAGTGGTCCCTGATGAAGGTTCGCCACTCCCGGTAAATGTGCTCGGCCAGGCCGGACACGTCCGGGTCCGCGTGTTTGCGCGTCTTGTTCACGGTGTGACCTGGAAAACAGAGCAGCTCCTCTGGGACTGGCAGCTGGGAAAAAGCACAACTGACAGCACTCAGATCCTATCGGTGCTGAAGCAGCCACACACGTTCTTAACTGGGGCAGGCTCAGCAAAACAACCAAAGCATTGACACAAAATGGTGGATTCAAGCATGGAGCTGGAGAAGTTAGCGAGGAATTGTGAAAATCACCTTCCCCAGTCACCAAGGTGAGGAATGACACTCATTTAACACAGGGCTACACCAGCTGTTTACACCGAGCCTGGATCTGGTGAAGGTTTTTAAGCTCGGCCTACAAAAAGTGCTGGTTTTTAGCTGGGAAGCCCTTTAAGGAAGGCTGTAGCATTTTAACATGAGAACACCATGGTGACTCCAAGCAGAATCTTTCCCATCGAGAGGGCCTGGCAGTGCAGAAGAGGCTTTCCCCTGCGAGGAAACAAAAGGGACATTCCTGCTCCCAGAGGGGTGTTTTTCCCTGGCCAGGAGCGCTGGCGGCCAGGAGATGTCACTGTTAGGCTTCAGTGGCTCTTCCAGGCCGGCGCTATTCAGGCAGGCACTGGGAAAAATCCCGGGAAAAGCCTGACTAAGCTGAACATGGCCAATGAAGTGACAGATCAGAAGGACGGGGAAAGGGGCGGATTGCAGCTCCTTCTCCAAGGCTCTGTGAACAGAGATCCCATCGGCTGCTCCGATGGCAAACAAAGGCCGGGATGCTCTCCCCATTCAGGAGAGGCAGGGACCGTGTGGGCACACGTTATCCCTCCCCCAAATCCTGGGGAGGAGAGGCAGGCATCGGGCTGTGCCATTTGCACGGAGCTGCCCATCTGCTGGGGGTTCCTCGGTGTGAGGATGCAGGCAGCGGTTCTGGCCAGTCTGAGATTTTCTCACACCTTCAGGGGATTCAGCAAATCAGATAAATGGGCACTGACAGCAGGAGGAGGAATAAAACACAGTTACCAAGAAAAGCTCTTCAAAGCTCTGACCACAAAAGGGGTGATGCACTATTTCCTGGGAGGAATCAGAGGACAGCTGACTTTTTCAGTACAAGCTCTGAAAACTGCAGGCTTGATATCAACAATATTTAATTGGCAGCAATTTCCTCATTTCTTACAAAGCTTCCTGACTAATCTCTAGTGTGCTGACAAGCCAAGCAGACACAAGACAGCCTAATATTCACAGTTTAGATGGACCAGATGTACCTATTTTAGTGGAAAGTAACACTTCCTTGGAAGGTATCTTCTTCTTCAGCTCCTCCAGAGCTTCCATCATATTCTCTTTTGGTTGCCCAGGAAGTTCAAGTATAGACTTCCATCGTTTTATGTCTTCCACAACCACAACTCTCTGGGAAAGAGAAAAGCCCATTATGAAAGTGAAATATTGTTACAATAAGTAAGGACACCACCTTCATCTCAGCTAATGGGGCTGTTATCAATGCATGAATTATTGATCATGGCACAGAATATATGATGGGTACCTGCTTGGAATTAGAAAACTCCTGCAAATAGACTGAAGTAACCAGCAAACAAAGTGAGAGGCTTCACCCTGGTCTGCCAAACTCTGGGCACACAACAGCAAATGTCTCCTAGAAGTGTTCTGAATTTAAGGAACCCATTGTATAAATGTTTCTGAATAGGAAAAGGGATTAAGAGGGAGGTGGCTGATTATCCTTAGAATCCAGCTCAGATTGACTTCAGAAGTTAAACAATGCCAGCAAAGTGAGAAACAAAGCATTAGGGAACACGAATGCAGACCTGAATACACTGCACAATGGCAGTGTTTTTCACTGGTTCTCCCACAGACCTTGACAGAACAGACTGCAAACAGTGCAAGTGTCGTATTTTGGATACGAGACATCTCATCCAGCAGTGGTCAGACAACTGCAGTGCTTTATGCACCATTCTTTTGATTTTCGCCACACTCGATGAACTTTTTGGTGCAGCAAATGTGGTTTGCTGTTGTGTTTCTATAAGCAGGTGACCAAGAGGGGTTCAGCTCTTTTGCAGGTTTCATGCAAGACATCCGTGAAATGCACTGAAGGGTTTTGCTTGCTGGAAAAGGACGGGAACCAGCTGGAAATACTGAGACTGGCGGTGTCCCCGGGCTGTCCTCGAATCGTGTGCCAGCCTGGCCCTGCACCACGCCGAGTTATAACCCACGGAGCCCCTGCCAAGGCAGCAGAGCCCCCTGCACCTGTACAACCACTTCCCTGTTCAGATCCCACCTCAGCGCTGCAAAGATTTCGCTGCAGAGCCGGTGTCCGCACACCGCTGCTCCCCCGCCGCCCCGCCCGTACCGCACCCGGTGCCGCGGGAGGCCAGGCCGGCCATGCCCCCGCTCCCTCCCGCCGGTGACCTGCCTTGAGGGACTCGAGGGTGACCTGCCGGCAGACGCGGGGCTCTGGCGTGGCCCGGCGGGGGCTCTGCGGGCCGCGGGGGCGGCGCACCACGAACCGATCCATGTTGGCCCT
>VWZP01009377.1:2016560-2042336 GCA_013396995.1 Dicaeum eximium
CGCCACCGCGGCCCCGCCATTTCCGCCCGGTAGTTCGCTCCAGGGGCGAGGCCCTATGGGATGGCCAGGGCTACCCCGCGGTGCGGACTACATTTCCCAGCAGGCTCCGCGCGGGAGACCGTGCCACTGCCTCGCCCTTTCCGCACGGTAGTTCCCGCCGGGGGCGAGGCTCTATGGAATGGGCGGGGATGCCCCGCGGCGCGGACTACACCTCCCAGCAGCGCCATGAGGGGCACATCTCGCGAGAGGCTGCCGGCGGCCGGTGCCGAGCAGCGAAGATGGCGGTGCAGCGGGGAGGCCTCGCCGTCCTCCTCCTGCTCCTGCCGCTGTTCCTGGTGATCCAGGCGGGAGCCGCCTCGGGGCAGCTCCCCGCCGCCTCCTCCGAGGCCTTCGACTCCGTGCTGGGCAACACGGCATCGTGTCACCGCGCCTGCCGGCTGACCTACCCCCTGCACACCTACCCCAAGGTACGGGCGGGCCCTTCCCGCACCTGCGCCGCTCCCTCCGCCTGCCCCGGCCCTTCCTCTGCCCCTCTCCCCCTGCAGCTCCGTTCCTTCTCTAAAGACAGAAACTTCCTTGTGTAAATAGATGGGTAGGCTGCCGCTTGCCAGTGAAGCGCTGTTGTCAAAGTACAGCTTTGTCAGAGCTGGGGCTTTTGTGGGTTTTGGGCGTTTGGCTGCTCTTTTTTGTCTTCCTGTTCTTAAAAAGGCAGCTGTAATTTGGCTTGGGCTGCTCCATATTTTGGGCAGTGAAGCAGTGCTGTGTTCGTGGCAGGGCAGAGATCCTGAGTCAGGCGCCAGTGCGGCATTTGGATGTTGAAGGATGAAGCATAAATGATGACAAACAAGTAGCTCGTCAGAGCCTTTATGGGAACTTTTTATCTTATGATAAAATACTGAAATTCTGTCTGATAGGAATTTAATTTCATCCCCCAGGGTTTGCTGTTGGTTCATGCTTGCACGCCTTTGAACCACGGGCTTAAATTTGGAAAATCTGAGATCAAAAATCTCGTATTTCCTTGTTCTTTGTTGGCAATAAACTTCATTATCAGCCGCAGCTGTGTAGCAGGTGGAGCTCTTACCCCGTGTTTGGGTTTCACAGGAGGGCAGCAGGGAAGTGGAGCAGTGCCAGGATCAGGTAACAGGGCTTTGTCTGCTTCCCCGTGGAATTCAGTTGGATTTTGTAGCTGGAAAGAAGTTACAGGGAGTTGTGTGGAATATGAGTAAATTTACACGTGTGTTATGGCTTCATTTGGTGTATTGCTCTTGTTTCTCCTGCAGGATCACTGAAGTTCAAGGAGGGCTGATACTGATGTGATTTTTATTGCACTTTTGAATTTTGTTACTTTACTTTTTGAATATGAATTTTTTCATGTGTTGTTGGAGCTGTTCACTAATACAGTCACATCTTTCACATTTAGTGTTTGTTCTGTTTGTCACAAAACTGCTGGTGGAATTGAAAGAAATTCATTATAGCTATGAGTGGAAAATAAACTTCATTGAGACTGTGATGGAAATACATCTGTACAGCTCATTTATCTGGATATCAAATTACAAAATGTTTTCTGCTACAGCACAATCCACCTTGTCAGTGTTAAATTTGAGTTTTAGTTTATATTCATAATTTTCTACTCTTGTGCTTTTAAAGCAGATGAACTAGTGATCTCAGTTACAAAGGCCAGGTCATTTACAACAGGTTGTACAAGAGGGTGTGGTGTGTTTAGTTGCTGTTAAATTAATTCAGAGCCTGTTTTGCACCTGTGCAGTTTGAGTGGCTGCTGGCTTTGAAGTTCTGATTCATGGGTCAGTGGCAGGGTGTGGTCGGTGGGACACTCCTGTCACAAAGGTTTTAATTCACATCCAGCCCCCTGGAGCTGTGGACAGAAGAAATGCTAGGTGTAGGATTTCTCTATTTGCCTGATTTTAGTAGTTGGCAGTGGGGAAGCCCTTTTGACCTTCAGTTCAGTATAATAAATAAACATTTGTGTTTATGGAGCTGGCACTAGGCAGATAACCAGGATGCTGTGTAGGACATCAGAAAATGATGTTCTTTTTCTGATAGCTCTGTTGTAGCTCTGATGAGAATCATCAGTCTGTTTAGATACATTGTATTCCACTGCTAAAATTAGAGGATTTCTGTCCTTTCCTGCTGGGTTTTACCATTTAAGTTCTGAGAATGGATATTTCCTACTGTTTGTAGAAAAACATCAATAAATCTTTTATATCTTAAACATCAATAAATCTTTTACATCACTGTCTTAATTTCAAACAGAACACTTTCTAAAACATTCATTTTGCCTGTGAGCTGTGGCTCTGGAATTACAGAAGAGCATTTGCTGTTCCAGGTTTGCCCAGTGCAAACACATCCCCAGCCTGTTAGAGCTGCGTGCCTTAGATCTTTCCAGTTCATCCCCTCTCACCTTGAGCTGCCTTATATGTCTGCTGGAGGGAGGGAGGGCAAAAACACCCAACCAAACCACCAAACAGTGTTTGTTTTCTGACAATTTGTCGTGGTCTGGAGGGATGCAAGCCTTTCCTTGTGCTCCCCAGGAAGAGGAGCTGTACGCCTGCCAGCGCGGCTGCCGGCTCTTCTCCATCTGCCAGTTCGTGGACGACGGCGCGGATTTGAATCGGACCAAGCAGGAGTGTGACTCTGGTGAGCTCCTTCAGCAGCCCATCAGCTGAACACATGGTGGAGGGGAGAGCTGCAGTGTCTGAAAGGGTGGTGTGGAATTGGTGGCATTCTTTCAGTTGCTTTGGGTTTGTTTAACAGCTTCTTAAAGTCTATATACAGGATATATTAAAAAAAAATCTTAGGGAAGGTTGTTGTCTGTGAGTTTCTCCTCAGTGTTGGTGTTTTTCTGAATTTCTCAAGTATTATCAGTCTCTGTAAATAAATTATAAATGATGCATTTTACTGTAAACAGTTTGTCGTAGAAAACACAAAATGCCTGGGGGGAAATTCAGGCAAATGAACACTTGTTTTTTAATAATTCTCTGTGACAATCAGTCCCATTTGCCATTCCTGACAAATATGTATATAGAAGTGAATTGTTCAGTGGAGCAAGAGCACAGATCTTAATGTGCTTTTTAATTTGTGGTCTAGTCTACATCCTAAGCTTTTCCTGCAGCTAAACCCTTGGGAATGAAGTACATGTTTTGTTTGGTATAGGCCTTTAATTACTGGTTACTAATTCTCTTAGGATATCTATGTTAGAATGAAGATGAAATATAGAATCATTTAAGTTGGAAAAGATCTTGAAGATCATCAAGTCAAACAATTCCCCCAGCACTGCCAGGCCCACCACTAAACCATGTCCCCAAGTGCCACACCTTTATGTCCCTCCAGGAATAGTATGTGATACAGGCCAGTTAATAGGTGGGTTTGGAATTGTGTAGAACTTTGTTCCAATAATACCAAGGAAGCTGATTCAGAGTTTTATTCAGAAAGGAAAGGTAGGAACTCTCCACCTTTACTACCAATACAATTAAGCACCAGGCCAGCACTCAGACAAGGGTTTTGTCCTCTCAGCAGCTCCTGAAAGCAAAAGAGCTTGTGGCCAGCTCAGGTAGGGAAGCAGAAAGCCTGGCATGCAAAGATGCTAATGTGTTACACAAATGCAGTAAATACTGCAGAAATGGGCTAATCCTGCAGTCTGTCACACTGTGTAGCTGTCACACAGCCTGTCAGTGCAGTTGTCAAACCACACACCAAGGAGTGCCATAAAGCAGGGTAATATAGCAATAGAACACATGTAGAGTCATGGAACAGTTGCTTATTTCTGGTTTAACTCTCCTTTCTGGGGCTGTTGTCTTTGCTGGCTTATGTTCTGTAATCTGCTGTGGGTGCCCTGAGTGAGTGTTCAGTGCTTGGCAGATGCCTTTGGCTGCTCTCTCAGCTCTGGCTCTGGTGCTTCCTGCAAACCCTGACTCGGTGGCAGTTGCAGCGTGGAATGGCTGCTCAGGTGCCATGAGCTGAACACTCCAATGTTTAGCTGCTGCTGCCATGCTTCCTGCCAGCTTCTTAGTCCTTATGATGGTCCATTTGTTCCTCTGGAAAACTGGGAGAGCTGCTGTCCTCTGTGTTGCTTTTTGGTTTGATTCTTTAGTTCAGGCACTACTGCAACACTGTCCACCTAAGCTTTAGAATTGTGCAGGAGAGCTGTGCCTGTGTATCATCTGCCTGATTTTTGCATGGGCTGAATAAACTAAATTATTCTCTCCAAATAATTTAGATTTTTGGTCTTTATGATCTCTAGTGAGCAATTAATAGAAGCTCTCTGTAAAACAGAGTTAGCTTCATTTTTCATAAGAAATTATTCCATAATACTTTCAGTGCAGTTTCTGTATTAGCAGGAAATGTTCCTTTGATTTTCCTGTGATACCATGGCTTCTGCTGTTATCTCAAAGGGATTTAATGGACTGATGGTCCCTCTGTTCTCTGATGTTTTATGTGATATGTAAAGGAAAGCTATAGTGGTGCTGGGAGGATCAATGAGAACTTGCATCCTTGAGCTCAGCCAGGGTAACATTGGTGATCATTTGCTCTGATTGCAGCCAGATTTCAACTCCCTGCTCTGTTGAAGCTCTGATTCTGTCATTAGACCTCAGAGCAAATGCTACCCTGGGATTGCCATATCTTCCCCTGCAAATGGGAT
Organism: Dicaeum eximium; assembly: GCA_013396995.1. Taxonomy (NCBI): domain Eukaryota; kingdom Metazoa; phylum Chordata; class Aves; order Passeriformes; family Dicaeidae; genus Dicaeum; species Dicaeum eximium. Next base: position 2,021,218 of record VWZP01009377.1, read on the forward strand.
TGTCAACTGCTGCTTTGTTTCTGATCCAACTTATACTGAGAATGTTTTCTTAACTAAAATGCAGAATTTATCATCTCATTTGGGGAACTTCTCCCTTGCAGCCTGTACTGAAGCATACTCCCAATCTGATGAACAATATGCTTGCCATCTTGGATGCCAGAACCAGTTGCCATTTGCTGAGTTAAGGCAAGAGCAAGTAAGTAGGTGACATGTTTTTCAAATACCACCTACTTGTTTCTGTTCAGTGTGTGTCTTCTCCTTTTTAAATTTCTTCAAATGGAAAATACATCTTCCTAAGGACTGAAATATAGACATGAGGTGATGGGTGAGCAAGAATGTAACTTCTGTCCTTTTCATATAAAAACAAGTGGAAAAAATGTTAACGTTGTGCTTGCAGTTAATGTCCCTGATGCCACGAATTCATCTCCTCTTTCCTCTGACACTGGTGAGATCATTCTGGAGTGACATGATGGACTCAGCTCAGAGCTTCATAACATCCTCATGGACTTTCTACCTTCAAGCAGATGATGGCAAAATTGTCATATTCCAGGTGCTTCCTTTTTTCAGTGAGATTAAGGTGTCTTGGCTGCTGACTTCAACTCTGCTCCTCCCAGCCAGAGAAAAAAGTGTAGAGCACTATCAGAAGTGTTTAGTTTTTCCTAGTATTTCACTACCTTTAGGGCCATTTAAAATTCAAACTTAAAAGAATGGAGCGTGTCTTAAGGTTAATTTCTATATTAGTTCTGAAAATGTAGATTATCAAAACCAGTGAAAGCTTTCTAGCAGGATCTCCTAACTCCTTGTTTTGTTTTAGTCAAAGCCAGAAGTGCAGTATGTTCCACAGCTTGATCAGGAAACTGGAGATACAAAAGGATCCTTGTCGCTGAGTAAAACAGCCTGTAAGTTGTTTCTTGTGCTTTGGAAGAGTAAATGCAAATGTTTGCTGTCATGCAAATTTAAAAAATGACGTTACAAGTGGCATATGAAAGCAAATTTTTAGAAAGCTGCAATATAATTGTTTACTGTGCAGAGAGCACTGCGTACACTTGGCAAAGTGCAGTAGAAACCAAGCTCTGCTGGAAATAGAAGCCTGCAAGCTGGGGCTGTTTTAAAGGCTTCCTTGGATGTTGTCAGTGCAGACAAAGCATGTGGGGTTTGGGTTTTCCCTTCCCTTGCTCTCGTGCCCTCTGTTTGTGCTGTTGTGCCTCAGCAGACGGACGTCCAGGCAGCTCCCAGGCGTTCCAGGGACTCTTCGAGGAGCGAGCCAACGACAGCTTCTTCAAGTGTCTCTCCATGTACGTATGTCCTGGGATGTCTGTGCCCACTGAGGAGGGTAAAGGCCTTTCCTCTGTGTGTGCAGCACTGTTGGAGGTCTCAAGGTCTCCAGGTTTGTAGGCTCAGGATGCACAGCATCATAGTTTTGTATCTGACCATTGGCGCTGCTGTGCTGTGCTTGCCCTGTGTTTTCTGCAGGCTGTCCTGCCAACTTTGATTTTTTCCTTTCCATTTCAAGTGAACAACACATTGATAATTTCCTGCACTGTTTCTTTTCAGTGTGTTCTGGGAACTGTTTAATCAATACTGTGTTTTGCCTGTTCATTAGCTCTGGATGTGTTTTAGGGCAAAGCACTTTGTGTTGGGGTTGTGTTATGTAGCACACTGGTATGTCTTGTTTCCAGACTGAAAATATTCAGTATGTATTTATTACAGCTTTTTTACTTTCTCCTTAAAAGTTCACACATGAAGGATCAGTGATGCATATGCAGATGCATAACAGAAAAATCTGTTTTTAAATCTGTAAACAGGAGGATTCTTAGGACCCCATAACAGAATCCAGCAAGTCTTTTGTGATACCAAGCAGGCATTAGAGTACCTAGGAGTGTGCAATGGGCTGTGTAGCTGGAAGAGCCAGAGGCTAATGAATTGGCAGGAAAGGCAGTCAGAAGTGAGCCAGACTTTTTAGAGGTCCATTGTCTTGTATTCATTCTACAAAATCTATCAACATTCTTCTCATTTCAGAAATTCCAGTTGGATTTTAACCACTACACTCGTCCTGTCAGTGCTGGTGCTGCTCTGGATTTGTTGTGCGACTGTAGCTACAGCTGTAGAGCAGTATGTTCCATCTGAGGTACTGCATTTCAGAACTACAGTATTTGGGATTTATTCATTATATTGTTTTTATGTTACAGCTGTCTAGGAACTAAGAAATATTTGGAGGAGGTTCAGCTAAGGAGGTTTTTCTTATTTTGCAGCTGTGGACAGCAAACCAGTTTTGTTTATTTAAATGATGGTTTTATAGATGAGCGTTCCTGCTCATTCCTGTGGCTCACAGGAGCTCTGAGCCTCATTCAGACACCATGGCTTTTGTTTGTAGTGCTGTACTCTCAACAACCTTCAGGTCACTCTGAACAAATGGGGGCTGATTCTCATTTCTCTGGGAATGAAGCTATTCCAAGGGTTGGGTGGTGTAGGGGGGACCCAGTATGGGTTTAATGCAGGAGGATCAATAGTGGGGACAGAGTGACAGCACAATTACTGGTGAGTGCAGTCTCATGGAGGGGAACAGGCACTTCCCAGTGCCCAGAGAGTCCTGACTCAGTGTTGGCACACCAAAGGAGCTTGTTACACAAACACTCATCTGCCCTTGTTCTGATAGATTTCTGGATGCAAGTCAAGTTCCAGACGTGAATTTCAGATGTTACAGAAAGCCTTGTGTTGCAGGGCTGCAGCCATCAGAACCTGGAATACAGCTGCATAATGAAATTAATTTTATTAACAATATGGAGAGTCTTTGACTTAAAGTACCTTGTTTAAATGTTTCAGAAGCTGAGCATCTATGGAGATTTGGAATACATGAATGAGCAAAAACTCAACAGATACCCACCCTCTGCACTTGTTCTGGTTAGATGCAATTCTGAGGAACATGAAGAAGCAGGACCTCTTCCTACAAAAGTCAATCTGGATCAGTCTGCAATTTAAATCCCTTGCATCCGATAGACTAATTCTAACAGAGCTAGAAACTCCTGATTGATTGTGGTGGTTCTTCAAATAAGAAACGTAGCAGCCAGTCTTTAAATGCAAATAAAGTTGCAGAATCAACAAATGTCATGGGATTTTGTTTTCAGCTAGTAGAGAAGATTCAGACATTCAGACATGAATTTGTTTGTTTCCAGGTATAATCACTTTTCACTGGTGTTTGCTATTGTGTCTTTTTGCTTACAAAAGTAAGCATGCTTTCCATACTTCTGCCAGGACACTTTCAAACTTACTTGTGTGTTCTAGGATGTAATGTGTACAGTCAGAGTTAGCTTTGTAAAGGTATAAGACATTTTAAGTAGGCAGGAGATGCCTTTCTAGTGTTGCACTTTCTGTTGTAGTTAAGAGAAAATATTATAAAATTATCTGCGGATTTTTTTTGTATTTGTTAATGTCCATGCACAAACAACCCTGTCTTCAAAAATAGAAATATATTTTTTCTACGGTGTGGCAATATTCAAGGTGGAAAGCATTTGTGAGGTACTGTAAGCTAGAATTCAGCTTGTGAAAGATGGAAACTTGTTAAAATTTACAGACATATCCCTTCACATGCAGAACGTTACATGGTCAGTTATTTTGTCAAACTTTAGCCTTTAAGTCTTAAATTGCTTGTAAAGTTAGCACCTGTGTTTTCTGCAAACTTCTACTTTCTGTTCTTGATAAACTATTCTGGTCTTGTAACTTCATTTACAGAAACAAGTTGATTCCTGAGAAATGAGAGCAGACAAATAAAATTGACTGTATAGAAAATGTTGACTATATAGCTTTTTGCTATGGTTAATTATTGACCACAAGAGGCTCAGTGTGAAAGCCTCTCTGTAGCCTTCCTCTCATGGACAACGTGACCTGATTTTGCTGTGATTCACTTAACACAGCAACAATGAGCAATGTCCCTCATGTCTAACCTGTTTTTTGTGGATCTTATTATGTGCTGGCTCCCACAGTGTTGGCAGGTTGGGGGTGTTGGTGATTAATTTCAGGATGTCTTAAATGAATGCTGGCTAGAATGCACAGTCTTCAATTCACTGTCATTTTTTTGTTGATTAGACAGAATTTCCGCAAAGGTTTTAAAAAAATGCAATGAAGAACTGTGGAGGTTCTGGGTGATAGAGTGATGTATTCCCTTACTTAAACCTGGCTCAGTGGTCGTTCCCAACTTGTCTGTGAGCAGGTGGGTGTGTGACTGCAGCTGATGGAGCCTTTGAGGGGCCATCAGGCAGGAATGTGCAGACCCCAGCCCAGCAGCACTCCAGCACTGTGGCTGGCAGGAGCTTTCAGATCGCTGAGGATGTTTTAAGCAGGTTTCTATCGGCCTGCAGGAACTGCAGTCTCAAGTCTTAAATTATCTGTACCTCTTCCTGCTGAACTCTTCAATGGGACAGCCCAGAAATTTGGGTGCCAGGTGTCACTGCAGAGGCCTTGCTGTGAGAAGGGATGAGGTGATGTTTGGGGACAGTGGCTCTGTCAGTGATGCTGCAGAGCCCAGCACGGCCCCGCTCTGCTGGGGCTGCCAGAGCTCAGATGTGATTGATGTGTCAGCAATCACTCTGCCAGGGCTGGCTTTACTTCAGGGATTAGTGCCCATCTTCTGAGCACTGTGGTGCTTGGGATTTCCAAAGGAGACTGCAGCAATCCCCATTTTTCTAACTGAATAGCTTATGGAAATGTTTGCAAGTCTGTTAAAATGTTTTCCTTTACCATTACATGTGGTTGCAGAGGGAGCAGCTCTGTGCACACGTGCCTCTTTGCCTGTTCCAGCATGGACAGTACAACCTCTGTTAGGCTGATGACTTGATTTCACAGAACTTTTTCTTCAAAACTCCATTGCTTGCAGCCCTGGGCTCGAGTTAAGCAAACAACTTGTGCTTTCATTGGGTGTTTTGTCTTTTGTTCGCTGTTTAATGACATTTCAGCTGAGTGATCTGTGCAGTGCAGCCAGTGATTCAGCAATGTGCTCTTGGGTCACAGAGAGTTCTGTGCCTGTGGCACTCTGGCACTTGGCACTGCTGTATCCAGAGCGAGCCAGAGCCTGAGGAATTCGGTGAGTGTTGTACTTGTAAACTTGTCAAAAGATCTCCCCTCAGTAAAATCAGATACTAGCAAGTAATTGAACTGTTTCTCAAGATTTCCAATCTAAATGGACTCTTTAAGCTGTCCTGGCATTTGGCTTTGTAAAATGTCATTTCCTATTCATTTTTTGTTAAATGTTTGACTTACTGACATCTCCATTTTCAGAGGCTGCAATTTGGGTTTGATCTCTGCTCAAAACCACTGTTCAAATGAAGGGCCTTAAATTATTGAAATTGCAGGAGGAAAGCATTTTATATTCTCTTTAGGCATATGTTCAACTGAACCTGTATCAGGTTTAGAATGGAATCATCTGGACACAAATGAGGTGACCCTCTTAAGTGTGTGCAATTCACTGCTGGCAGAAATAGCCAAGGTACATTTGGGGGAAATTGGGGTGGTTTTAGGTGCTAGAATTAACAATAACCTTCTATCATACTGGATACCTTGATATTTGTTGCCTCTTCAGCTTTTCTGATCTTTGTAAATTTTTTTAAATTATTTTGTTATACTTCAGAAGAGCTTGCTTATGTTTCTTACATCGCTGTCATGAACTCATTTTTCTGAACTCTAAGCAGTCTTTGATGTGGGGTAACTGCCCTAAAATCCAACTGCCTGGTTGGCTACAGCTGAGCTTGATAATCCTTGAGCAGGAAACAGATGGTGGTAGATGTCAGGTTGTAGAAACATTGAATTTTTTAGCTTGGAAAAGACCTCCAAGAATGAGTCCAACCATTTCCCCAGTACTGCCAATACCAGCAGTAACCCTTGTCCCCAGGTGCCACATCCACAAGGCTTTAGGGGTAGCTACTCCACCACTGCCCTGGGCAGCCTGATCCAATGCCTGACAACTCTTCCACTGAAGAATGTTTTTTTCTGCTGTCCAGTCTAAAGCTCCTCTGGTTCAATATGAGGCTGTTTCCTCTTGTCCTGTTGCTTGTTAATTGGGAGGAGAAGAGCCTGACCCCCACCTGGCTCCATCCTCTTTTCAGGGAGTAACAGAGAGTGAGAAGGTCCCTCCTGAGCCTCCATTTCTCCAGGCTGGGCTCCCTCAGCTCTTTCTCATTACACTTGTGCTCCAGAGCCTTCCCCAGCTCTGTTGGCCTTCTCTGGACATCTCTTACAAACATTTGTCTCCAAGGGGGGGTTGACTCCACATTTTAAACTCTTCATTGTAGATTGTTCTGCAGGGTGTGCACAGCTGGCCTGCTTGACCTGGCTCTTACACAGGGCTCTTAGCAAACTCCCAATCACCTATTAAGCTTTATGAAGGCTCAAAATATTCCTGTATAAAGTCTGATTAGAAACTGAAACTTCCTCTTTAAAGAGCAAGAGATGTAGAATTTAAGGTACTCTTAGTCTGACATTTTTCCACATTGCAGTAGCCCTCCAGACTTGCAGACTGTTTGCTACTTGGCATTGGATATTTTGACCCAAAATCCTTCTTGAAACAAGAGAGTTTTCTAGCACCACCTTTAGTAGTGATGTATTCCTGTGAGAAGCTTCTGTTTTGGACAAATCGGTGCTGCTGTACTGAAAGAGGAGCTCCTACAAGGCTGTGTTTAATTCTGGCTGGTCTATGAGGACAGGTTTGGAGATGCCCTGGTCATGAAGAGTGTATTAATTCAGTATTATAGAGGGTGGGTTTGTGTGTGGGGATGAGAGGGAAGTTGGAGCTGTAGCTGTTCCTCCACATCAGGCATTACGTGGTGCTTTGAATCAGTTCCAGGTAATGCCTCACAGACAATTTGGCTGCCAGCCTCTCTTCCACAGCCCTGGGGAGATTGTCTTGCTTGGGGAGGAGTCGTGACCTGTGGGTGGCAACAATCTGGAAGGACTTGAGTCCTGTGGACCCTCCTGCAAGAACAGCACAGGCTCCTCAAAAACGTGATGCTGGTGCTTTTTCTCCCCGCCACCCCCATGGAAAAGCTGCCTGCTCATGAAATTTCATCCTTGAAGCTGTAAAACTCCTCTCTGTGGGAGCTGTGCTGAGACCCGCAGCCAATGTATTTGTAAGTTCATGTTTGCTGCAGGCTGAGCTGCTAAGCCTTCCTGCAGGCCTGGAAATTCAAGTACTCAAGTGAAAAAGGACCCTGGAGGATTTCCCGTGCCTGTGCTCATTGCCCAAGCAAGGAAGCTGTTCCAGATGGTTGTATCCTGCACAGCTCTCCTGAGACCTCATCACCTGGCAGGAGCCTGGGCTGGTGCTGCCACAAGGGCAGTGTGACAGCTCTGTCCTGGGAAGGAGGTGTGGAGAAAGGAGACTTTCATGAAGATGAGCAGACTCTCTTCCCTCAGGCTTTCACTGTGAAGGAGTTTTCCATGACCAGCACGGGCGTAAATGCAGTCAGCATGAGCTGGAGCTGAGTGCTGATTTTCCAACCTGTCAGCAGGGCTTCAGCTCCTAAATCCCTGTTTACTCCTAAATCCCTGTTTACTCTCAGTTGTCTTTTCCCTGTTGCGAAACCATGTTGGAGACATGAGTAACCAGAGAGTTTTTTGTTGGCTTTCCCTGGGGGCTGGAGCTGAGGCTCAGCACTGCCCTGCCAGTCCCTCCTGTCTGTGAGGTGCTCTCCTTGCTCTCCTGCCTCTGTTGGGTTTGTATCCTGGTAACATCGCTTGTGCTCAGGTGCAGAGAACTCCCTGCGGTCCCTGGAGCTCTGGGAAGCATGAACAAAACTCATCCCCAGGTACAGTCCTTCAGAAAAATCCTACACTCAGCTGTTCCCTGAAGTGTGTGTGTTCTTACCAGTGTTTGCCTGACCTCTTTATCACTGCATTCTCTGGGATTTTGAGTTGTTTCTACTTACCTTGATGCAAAAGAGGAGAGTTGATATAAAGCGCTGCACTTGGTTAGTGTTTGTTTTACAAATGGGTAATTAAGGATTAAAATGTGATTGATTGTTTTGGGAATTAAAGCTGGGCCATGTTTTCACCGAGGCAGTTTTTTCTTGTATGTAACAATAATGGAGTACCTGATGTGTTCCTGGGTAAAATGGTGTGAGAACTAGAAAGGCAAAGTTTGTGTGGCTGTGGGATTCTGTAAATCCCTTTTATCCCTTTCCTTCTAGAGAAACGGTGATGTAGCTACTTTTGGTTCAGCAGAGTCCTCTGGAGAAAGAGGTAATGAATAAAATGCAGAGTTCTATTATTAAAGTATAAATCAATTGAAACTATCAGTGTAATATAAAATACAACCACTATTTATGGTCTGTTTGGACTGATTTTCCTTCTTTTCTGTGTAGTGAAATATCAAGACTATAAAATTAATAAACTTCAGCTGTTCTGTGTTGGCTTGGAGCTGGCAGTCATATGTACAGTGGTATGATAGGTGATCCTTGTCTGTCACAGGCTCATAATGAGCTTTCTGTGGCCTTTCCCTATGCCTTAATAGCCAATCTTCAGCAAATTTTGCCCATACTCTGAAGGACGAGGTGAGATCAAACAGAACCAAATAGCAAGCCTGTAGATCAGCTTGCAACATTTCATCACCACCATTATTTTATACTCAGGTCTGTACTTGTTGTGCTTTGTAGTCAGAGGTGTTTTGTAGACACAGACATGGTGTAATTCACCATTTCTCTTCTGAGCTGAAATCCTCTGTGTTTGGCTCCTGCTTGAGCATGACAGAGGGGGAGGTTGCTGGAATCGGGATCCTTTTGCTGTTGAGTAAAGGCTGTGCCTTCCCTTGAGTTTGAACACTAAAACAGCTAAGTAAACACAAAGCACAGCTAAGACAAATTCTAACTTAAAAGTTCTTTAAGTTCCTGAAAGCTTTTTAAAATTCTAATTAAAGATTTTTAAGTTCAGATATACCAAAATCAATTATACAGGCAGGATTGTTTTAAGTGACTGGTTGCATGTTTCTGAGATGACCACAGTAATGATTTTTGCTATTGGTCTGGGAATAGGAAGGAATGGAGGAAAATACCCTGTTGGTTTGGAGCAAAGCTCCAGGGGCAGGTTGCTGAGGTGAGGGCAGGTGCCTGGCATCGCTCCTTCCTGTGCTACCATTGTGTTCCTGGGACTGTGGGTTTGGCCTTAGCTTCTGCAGCTGGTTTGATTTATGTGCCTGATTTTCTGAAAGCTGGAGTCCCTGCAAGGTTGCTGTGCCCTGGAGTTGTTGTTAAGGAGGGAAAGGGCAGCTCTTCAGTTCCTTCTCATCATTTTGTGCTGATAATCCAGCCTCATTCCATGGGAGTGTGAGTCCTGGTCGGGGCAGAGAGCCTGAGGTGCTGCAAAATGAAATTTTACCTCTTGGGCAGTTGTGTTATGTGCTCTGGGAGGGCACCTTCCTTGGCCTTACACCAACCTGCCCTGTGTTTCAGTGTCACTGCCGTCCCATAGGGCTGGGCAGGGGCTTGGCCTTTATCCTTCTCCGTCCGAGTGCACAGGATGAGCTCTGAGGGAGACGTGGTGTTTGTGCTGTTCAACCCCAGTGCTCTGTGACAGCAGCACGAGTTCTTCCACACTGCAAGCAGCAAAATTCCCCACGAGGAGGTGTTTAATGGTGGAGTTTGCCTCTTTAAACTCAACTATCAACCCCTAACCCCCAGCAGCCCCCACCATCTTGCATGCAGAGACCCCAAAACGTCAGCCTCGTGTCCCTGCACTGTTCCCCTCTGAAACACCCCAGAGCCTTCCTCAGTGCCTCACCTCTCTCTCTTGCCTCGCCAGGGCGCTGCCATCCGTGTGGTGCCCGCAGTGGCTGCACACAGAGACATCTCTGCATCTCTGCCGTGGCGCTGCTCGTCCTCGCGGCCGCCGTGGCCTCGGCGGTGGCAGCAGTGGCACTCCTGCCACGGGCACCAGGTTGTACCCCCAGGGTGGTTATTTTTTGGTAAGGGAGGCAGAAATGGTGCAGCATGAGCATATCCTCCTGAGTGTTTAATGGGGCTCTCCAGCATGGAGCAGGAGGGAGGAGAGGGACGAGCAGGGTGCTGGGGGCTGGACCAGCTCTGCTCAGCCCAAATGGGCACCAGCCATTCCTTGGCTCTGCTGTCCTGCTCCATGGGGCTGGGATAACTCTGGGTAGCACTGTCATACTTAAGACAACTGGTGTGGTTTTCTCTGCCAGGAACTTACCAGAAATTAATCCTGACCCTTGGTTATTTCCAGAACAAAAAATTTATTTCAGAAACCCCCCTTTACCCGCCTTGATCTATTCCTCATTTCACAAAAATGCTGGAAAATAAAGGTTTTCTTGCTTTCCCCTCAGCAAACCGCCTCTGCACAGCCCCTAATAACAAGACAGGCTTCTTGTGTGATGACAGAGTGACTTGTGTCCCAGCCAGCTGGGTCTGTGACGGGGTCAGCAACTGCAGGAACGGAGAGGATGAGCAGGAGCAGCTCTGTGGTGAGTAGTTTTGTCGTGAGGATCCCCCCTGCACTGGTCTTCCAGTTGTGAGACAGCACAACCCTGCTCTGTGCTTCTTTCTCTAACCCTGCTCTGTGCTTCTGGCTGCCTGCATGAGCAGATAAGCCTGGCAGAGCTTTGCAGAGCATATACTGAGAGATGGCACTGCCCAAAACCTAGCAGGAGTGCCAGGAATAAAAGACCCCAAGCTTGTCTGATCTTCCTAGGTTGTTTGTTTTTAAACCTATGATGTAGTTTTCCTCCATCAGTGAAAGCTGTATGCCTACCCGTGTAATTTATTGTTCAGTCACCCTGGGGAAAAAACTAAATAAAGCAGAAACTTGGGGCAGACTTCCTGTGTCCAACAACAGAGCTTCCCCATTTGTTCATGTTCATTTGATACTGCAGGGGAAGTGTCCTGGCAGCAGCCTTTGGTGCGTGCCATCCCCTTTTTAGGTGTGTGTCTGTGCCTGGGGGAGCTAAGCATGTCCTGTGTGTGTGCCCCTGCAGGTGACTTGCCCCACAGCCTCCCAGGATACCTGGTTTTCTACTGCAGTAACCCCAGATCCTGGGTTTATGCTGACCAGAGGTGCAACGGGATGAACGACTGTGGGGACTGCTCTGACGAGACGTGGAGCTGTAAGTGTCTGCTGGCTCCTGCCTTTTCTGCTGATGGATTGCAGCAGGTTGTACAGGTGTGGTGCTCCTGGATGCTGCTGGAAATGCCTGGAGGCTGGCATCCACCACTGAAACACAAAATAGCTGGGGTAGGGTGTGAGTATGAACCATGCAGCTCAGTCCTCCTGGCTGCTGAGGCTTCTGCATCAAAGCCTGGTGGCACTGCGAGGGGAAAGGCTTTCTGCTTTGCTCCCAGTCCCAAAAATGGCTCTTTCTCTGTGGCTTGCTGATGTGGAGCAGTTTCACTGGGATGTATTGCTGTAGTCAGTAGTAACCATTCAAACTGGCCTTTGGTAGCTGATCAGCAGATGGGTGGATCTCCAAGCTGGGCTGGAGCTCAGTCTTGCTAAAATGAGCAGCAGATTTGTTTCTAAGTCACCCCCATGGTTTTGGCAAAAAAAAAAAAAAGGGGGGGGGGGAAATTACAGTTAGTTGTTCCCCGCAGAATGGCCTCTCTGCCATGAAGGTCATTGCAATGTCACACTCTGGCTGTCTCCCACAAGTAGCACCAAGCCAGTGTCTGCTCTGGTGGGCTCAAAGTCACAGGGTTGTCACCAGTGGCTTTTCTGCTGGGGGATGAAAGGATTTTACCCATGGAAGGGAGGAAGGAGGGGGTCAGTGCAGCAGAAGCATTTCAGTTCCCTGTTTCCTGTCCTTCCCAGCAGCTGCCTGCCCCCCGTGCGGGCAGGAGTGGTGGAGCTGCAGCCCTGTGCACTACGAGTTCTGCTCCTGCATCCCCAGGAGGCTGTGCCGGGACGGGATCCAGCACTGCCTGGGCTGGTCTGACGAGTTCGTCTGCACGGCCTGAATGCTGGGGACAGCAGGGTGCTTCCCACACGTCACCCTGGAGCCTCGGGGTCCTGCCCTGCCACCCTCCAGCCAAGCAAACCCTCCCCAGCAGCGCAGTGACACCGGACAGGGAGCGAGGCCGTGTGGCGGCCTCGGCTGGACACCGGCTGTGGGACAGCTGCCAGGAGCCTGCTGCCATGTGAGGTGACACTTCCTTCATGGGCAGCACCGACTCGATGCTGGGCTGGAGGTGCTTCAGCAGCCACGGCTGGCACAGCCTGGGCCGGGGTTTCTCCTCTATGGCCACACTGAGGCCTCTGCAGGCAGCCACGTGAGGGACACCGTGAGGGACACCGAGAACTGCCCCGGGGAGCAGGAGCTGAGGGAGGTGAGGTGAACACATCTCCATAGCCCTCATCTGCACTGGCAGGAGGAGAAGCTTCTATTTGTGTTCAAAACACATCTGCAGATGGCTTCAGCGGTGACTTTGAGGGCTCTGTGTTGATGCTCCTGGGACGTTTCCTTGGGAATGCTGTGCTGGGAGTGACACCGTGGGCAGCTGCTGCTCAGGCCAGGCCACCTCCTGCTCTCTTCTCAAACCATGAAGGCCAACACAGAGAGTGTAATGGCACGGAAAACTGGAGAGGTTTTGGGTTTTTGGGGGATAAATCATGTTCCTGTGACAGAGCAGCTGTCCCTGACAGGCAGGGCAGGGGAGCAGCATGGAAATAACCTGCTCTTCACCCAGGGCTGTGCAGGTCTGCAGCAGCACGCTGCGAACAGCCATGGAGCTGGGACAGGCCTCACCAAAGCTGGCACAGAAAGGAGGAAAAAGAAGTCTCAGCCTTGGAGCAGAGAGCAGCAGAAAATCAAGTGCTGCTCCCAGGCTGGTGTGGGATGACACTGGATTTGTTTGCTGCTTGTTTTGTTCCTCTGCCAGCCAGGCACAATTAGGCAGCCAAGCCTTCCAAGCAGTCCTCAGGACATAGGTATGGACATGACACTGAGATTTAAGAGAGATGATGTTTTCTCTGCTCTTTTGAAAAATTTCATCTGTGTCTAAAACATAGAGGAAAACCCCCCATTTACAGTGTGTGCTCTTACTTTTCTAGGCCCAAAAAACCCCATGAGGTGATCTTTTTCCCATTGCCACTTCAGGTCATAGATATTTAAAAATAAACCCCTGTTCACTTATTTCTTCTCTGTCCTGTGATCTGCAGCTCTGCCTGTCACTGTAACTCAGATCAATGGTGAATGTTGCTTCTAATTTGTCACTGGGATACAGCTGGAAATCTGAGAGATCTTTTTATAAATAGCTTTACAGTATTGTGACTCACACTTTGCCTGGAATGAGATGGCAAAACTCTGCATGGGGGAATGTTAAAGCTGCTCTAACTCACCTGTCCCTCTCCAGGCCTGGCCAGGGTGCATGGCTTGTTTTCTCTGTGTCTGTAAAATGTTATCCCAGTACAGTAAGGATTGAAGTAATCAGCTGTTAAAAAAAAAAAAATAGGAACCCTTGTGCTCAGCACAGGGCCCAAGTAATGGGATTGGTAAAATTAGGATTGGTAAAAAAATGTGCATCTCTCCATGGTCAGATCAGCATGTCTCCTAATGGTGGAAGGGTGGCCAAAAATTCCATGGTGGCACTTGTACCAGAGGCAGCTGGAGGGGGAAGACTGCACATCTTCCTCCCTGCTGAGCCTCTGTTTTGAGTCACAATTTGTGCCATTATTTGTCTCAGCAGAGAGCTGGTGTAGTCATCACAGGAAGGTATTAATAGCCTTGAGTTTCTGGGAAAAGAAAGTAGGATTTGAATGCAAGTGTGCCTGTTTTGTTTGTGTGTAGTCCTTTTCTGACAAAAATTCAGCAGTAAGGAAAAGACAAAGGGGTTTTGTTCTTTAAGCATTTTTGAGCTGAAGTTCATTTTCTTGGCCTCCTCATGGTTTCCAGGGATGTGCTGCTTTTCTTGGTGATGAATGATGGTAAACAACAGTGTAAAAGGAAGATGCCCTCTGAAGAAGCACTGGTAGGGGAAACCTGGGGAAAATCCTTGGCCTCATGAGGCCTGAGAGGACAAAGATGAGCACTGTGCACCTCAGCCAGGTTTGATGGAAACACTCAGGGCAGGAATTCAATGTTGAACAGTTACCTGCAGCATTACAGCTGCACAGACCAACACAGAATAGGTCTGAGTGTCCAGGTGATTTACAGATGATCTGCATAATTAATATTTGAATTATAAATGCCCCTCAATGTTTGCAGATGGAGAAGCACAGTTAGTGTATTGCAGGCACACTGAAGATGGGTTTTAAACCACAGAATGATCTCAAATGCAGTGAATTTGTTGTAAGGGAGAATATATTACAACTGCAGAGCACAATCTCTACAGTAACCTCATTCCAGCTCTCATTTCCTGGGCTAAAATGAGAAAGAAAGGGGACTTGTGTTCCACTTTGGGCTTCTGCAATGGCTGCTGGTGAGGTGTTCCTGCCTCTGCCTCCCTCCCAGATGTCTGTGCTCATCCTTTGTGCTCCCTCCCTCTGCCACAGCCCTGCCAGCACAGCCTGGTGCTTTCAGGCTGAGGTTTCTGTTCCAGCAGCACTGTAAACATCCCATGGCACCTGACAAGCCCAGTGCAGCTTCATCTCAGATGAGCTGCAGTGATTTGTGTCCTGCCCCTCGAGAGGCAGGAGAGGAGCAGGGATAGGACCAGCTGTTTTGGTGAAAAATACCTTCATCAGAGGAGTTAGTTAAGGATGACAACAAAAACTTTATTTGAAAAAATTATTATGTATTGAAAATATACAGTAGCATTACCAACCTTCTTGTCTCTATCCCTCCCCCAGCACAGGTTACCCCACAGGCACCTCACAGCAACCAGATTTAACAGTACTTGTCTCCCTTGTCACTCCCTATGTCCAAATCCTGTCACCAGCAAGAGAACAACAAACAAAAGACCCACTTCTTTCTGACTCAGTAGGTATTTAACAAATCCCAGTCCTCCACAGTGAGGCACAGATGCTTCTGTTTGGAAGTCCTTTCTCTCTCTTGTTCAGCCAAAGCTCTTTTTTTATTATTCTTTAATTCATGGCTGCCTGCAAACTCCTTTTTTAAAGGTAAATGGCAATTTTCAACGTTTTCCTTATAAAACTGCAAGTTTCCAGATGTTTTGGTTTCTGGCTCCACCAGTGTCCTATTGACTACTTCCTCTATTCTGTGTGTCTTGCCATCTACAAGCGAAAAAAAAAAATCAAGCTTAGATTTTGGGAAAAACAGAATTATGCTGTAAAATGCATAACTTTGTAGTACAAATTCTTTTGGCCAAGCCAACTTGGAAATGTGCAGAGAAAAAAATACCATTTATATTTTTATTTACCAATACCATTTATATTTTGGACTCAAAATTTTAAGGAAAAGACTCAGTTATTATATGTACTCTACTTGAATTACAGTCTAATAAATGAAAAAACCCAAGTACACTGTAATGCAGTTAGACAAAGGGTTGAAATTGCACACCTGAGATGCTATTTCTAGTATAACCCCAAAAAGTATGGAAATACTCCCTGTAGAAAATAAAATAAATCAACTCTGTGGTGTCCACGCAGTTACGTACAGAAGTGAAGAGCTGCTACTCTGGATCTCAAGTTGTCCTGGGGCTTCATGGCCTCCATAACTGCCTGCTCCCACTGCAGAACTGTCTGAAAGAACAGATAAAGCAGTTAAAAAATGTGTCTTGTAAAATTTACAGAAATATCACTGGAAACAACTCCATCCCTTGTTCTTTCATATTCAGCGATTTTATATTCTCTAAGGCAAATTTTTAGAGAGTAAAACAGGTTTAAGCCCCCTTTACCTGTTCTGCCCATCCCTCTGTTTTGCAGTTACTGTGATCAAATTCTTTCAGAGGCACTTTTGAGTGAACCAGGCCTATCTGCATCTGAAGCCGCTTTATGACAGCATCAACATCCTGGGAAAAAGGGAAATACACCAGTCAGAGGGGAAGAACTTTTATTACACTTGCCCAGTAAACTTTTTCTGATGATTTTTACCTTGAGACCTGTCCCAGAAATGTCCAAACAATTCAATTTCTTGAAAGAAAGAAGGTATCCAATTCCCACATCTGTGATTTTAGGGTTACCTGTAAGGCCAAGTAAAGTTATTAAGTTGCATGATGTGGAAAAAGATGATCAAAATACCAAGGAAGTATTTGTTCCAAAAGCCAATACTGGAACAAGACTGACTTTCCCCCCTCTAATTATCAAAATACAAATATTTACAATACCAATTCTCAAAGTACTAAAAATATTCATGCAAGTAGCAAATGCCTGAGACTTCAGATCTGCTCTGGGCCTTCTGGGAGGTCGCTGGTGAAATCTGGGGTTGAGCATTTGGCTGATGGGAGTCAACAAATTAACTGCATTCCTTCAGTGCTAAGGAGGATAAATGCTTTGTCAGAAAGGACACAGGTTCTTTATGCCATGAAATCATGGAGCACTTACAGGACAAGTCCAGCACCAGCAGATTCTCCAGGCCCTTTTTCAGCACGCGGACGGGCGCTGTCATCCTGCGCAGGCCGGAGTCTGACAGGGCGTTGTCCTTCAGGAGGAGCCTTTTCACACTGGCAGGAGACACACAGACATGTAGTTTATGGTCATTATTTCTGACAGTTCTGCTAAGTGTCCTAAAACTCTGTGTCAGAAGGGCCATCCTGTGCCAAGCCCTGCTGTAAAAAGCAGTGAGAAAGGAGCCTTGGTTAGCAGGACTAACAAATATCTTTATATTTCCCTGCTAGCTCAACAGAAGCACTGCTTGAGCAGCTATTCCCACAGCTCCAGTGACAAACTGATCCTACAGCCAAACATTTGCCAACAGAGACAATAAGCTTCTTTATACCCTGAAGTTCTTTATACCAAGGCTGCCAAACTGAAATGCACTCAAAACTAAGAAAAAATGCTTGGCAAAATGAGAGAGGGCAGATTCGGTAAGTGATACAGCAATCATTTTAAGAAAATAATGAGGTCTTATAACATAGATTAACAAAACTCAGGAAAAAATATCACACTAAAGTGCTCTCTTCAGAGCACTTCAAGATAAAACCTTGATGCAAAATGCACCAGAATCTTACAGCAACATAATATCCTTAATTAACACTCATCCTCCCTAATGCTTCCAGAATTATCTACTTGTCACTCTTTGGTACCAAACAAAATTACAAAATTTACTGTTTTGAGATGTTAACTAAGCAAATATTGAAGTTCCTGCTTGCAGAAATCTTCATCTAAAACACTAGTTTGTTTTAAAATTTGGCTGATAAAGTTCCCCCTTAAAAATAGGAAATGTGAAACTGTTCCAAATATTAAAGATGCATTTTTTACCCAGAGAATGAAAATTATAAAAAGTTGATATAAAACATGAGACAGTAAATTATTTTGCATATTTTTAGTGCTTTTTATGATTCAGTATGTGCTTTGTGTACAATAAATTCTGTATTTTGTTTACCTACAGAACAGGTTTTATGAACAACCAAAATCTTCAGCCTTACACCCCGCAGCCTGTGAAACTTCCCTTTAAAGTCTCAGCCCCATTCTTTGAACTGCTTAGTGGTAGGAAAGAAAGTGTCATTTTTAGCTCAAGAAATTGGTACCTAGACAGGGCCTCTTTGGTGAGGTGTTCCAGCAGCTCATGTTCATCTCCAAGTTTACAGCAGGAGAGATCCAAACACGTCAGCTCCCGGAAAGACTTAATTTCTTCAAGCTTTTCAGAGATAACCAGGTATCTGCAATGCCAAAAAAGACAAAACAGCCCTGAGTGCTCAGGCATGCAAGGAGGTGTCTACATCCCCAAGTGTCGTAAGCACAATGCACTCGTTTCTGCTAAGTACCTATGTGAAAATTGACAGAAATTACCCAGCTGCATTAAGTACCTCTTTATGTGCAGCTGGCACACAACATGTCTGAATTCCCAGTCTTCTCCTTAAATTACTGTCATGGTTTTGATCTGATGCAAAATATTGGACTAACAAGACTTCAACTTGCAACTATTGCTGTTAGGAGCTTCTTTACAGATTATTGCTGTATTATTTCAGAATAATGCAAAATATCCCAGTTTAACATAAGCCAGCTTTACAAAGTGCTCTTCCTCGGTGTCTAGGAAGGGTATAGACAAATCCACATTCATCCTGGTTTAAAATCCACCTCAAATGTGGATTTTAAACAGGACAGGATAACTTGTCAGTGGCAAAATTTTACTTTTTACATACGTCAATAAAATACTTGACTAGGGGAAAAAATCCAGGACTGGCCAGAGCTGTGGCTACACCCTGGGCAGCAGTTACTCAGTGGGGTTTTTTTTTTAGCTGAGCTGGTTCCCTGCTCTGATTCACTGAGCAGCCACGCAAACATCTGTGCTGGAGCTATTCAGTAGGAGGTTCAGAGATGAGAACAAACCACTGAAGAATGGCAGGCATGAGTATGCAGTAATGAGCACGTAGCCCTCAACACCTCCCCTGCAGTCACCTCTTGCTGTCCCTGTGGCAAGACAAGCTCCAAATTCACTGATCTCTCTTGAATTTACCTTGGATTCCCCATGGCAAGAGACACCCTGAGGTCAGCATCTTCACTGCATAAACTGGGGGTGAGTATTAATTTGATCCCTCCAGGAACAACTGTTTGTCCAAGCAAATAAGAGGACCTTAATGTCCTCCCAGTGTCATTTTACCCATCAAAACACCCCCCTCACACCTCTTTCCTCTGCAAAAAGCGCAACATCCAGTCACAGCACAAGCCAGTTCTTGAAAGAGATTATTAGCTCAGGGATGTTCTGGAGAGGAGAGTGAGCTCTTTTAGAAATAAAATTCATCAGAAAATGCCTTAATGCTTTACTTCCTGGATTTCAAAGACTTGATACTTAACTCAGCTTTCTGTAATGGCAGAAGATGCTAGAAGTAGCTTAATTTCTAAATTAAGCCCATAAAATTATCTGTGCTAGAGATAAAAAGGGAGTAGGTTTAAAGGATAAAACAAAGGATAATTGACTTCTACTCAAACATTCCTACTGTGCTCAGAACACCCCTGGCACTGCAGATGAATATGCCAGTACTTTGATTTTAAACTGGATAAACCATCCCTTTTTCAAGTGTAGAGATGGAAGAGAAGGGTTCTATTACTGGGAAAGACTTCAGTAGAAGCAAGGCTTTAAAAACATAATCCAGTTTTAACTTGGCAAGACTCTTTCAGTGAAAGATGTGGGCATTGAGAAGATGGAAAAACTAGTGCTGGACTGTAATCAGGACCTTGTTAAAGTACATTCAATATGGGGGTGGCAACAACAATAAATTAAGGTAAAACCTGCCTGATTTCAAAGCCTGCAATTTACCCACAAGTCTGTATCTACTTCTGAGCCCCCAGAAAGAGACATGACAGCAAGCTTATAGTTAATAAACCCAAATAATTTGCATGGGTGTATTTTATCTGTACAGTCAGCTAAGTGTGTCAAAAAGCTTTTAAACAGCAATTGCAGAAACATCCCATGAAATGCCTGAGAAGGCACTAAGCACATGGATTTCCACAAAAGTGCTGATTATTATTGTTAAAAATAGTTGCAGGTTAAATCCTCCACATAAGATCCCCTGTTGGTTGAAACAGATGTAGTCTGTTACCTCTATTCTGATTTGTGTCCTAAAATGAAACCTGCAGATGCACTTGTGGTGAAAGGATGGGACAAAAGGCAGCAAGCACAAGAATCAGATAAGGCTCAGGGCATTGCATTAAAATTAGGTGGCGTTATAAGCCCAAAATGTATTTTTTTTAAAATTTAATTTAGGGGAAGCTTGAAGTGTGCTAGCAGAAAGCCCTAGCAGATGACAAGATGTGTTAGGGGACACACTTACCTGTTCCGCAAGCACAGTGAGCACAGCACCAAACTGCCATAGGCTTCAGTGAACTTCTGCAGAGCTCTCAGTCCCGTCACTGGCTCTGTGAACTTTTGTCTTGCTTCTGCTGCTGAAAAGAGCTTTTCACCAATCTGCTCTGGGAAACCAATCAATGAGTCAATGTGATCAACATTGTCAGAGATGTAACCCAGCACCAGGCTGAAGAGGGACTTGGCCGAGTAGCGGAGGTTGCCCTCCTTAGTGTATGTGAAGATGAAATGATCAGTCCTCTGCCTCCTTGCCCTATCGTCCTCCCTGTTCATGCAAAGCTCCACTGAAAAGCTTCTGGAAAACAGACTAAAAGGTCTTGTTTTGGGAGTGACATTCTGTACGCCGCCTGCACCCTGATTTACCATGTGTAGCTTCCCATTTTCACGCACGTATATTGGCCCAGTATCCAAATGGCTTTCTGAGTGGAGACAGTACGACATTCCCCTCGACCAGCTCTGCAAAAACAAATCAGACTGGTGAAAACAGAGAAAAACAGCCACAGAGGAAACCACGACCCAGGGAAGCCCCCAAAGCTGGCAGCTCCCCTTAGAGCCCTGAGCATGGCCACGTAGCCCTGCTACAAGGGCAGTCCGTGTAGAGCAGGGGTGTGAGCTGCCTGCCACCAAACCACACACCCCATCCGAGGGGGAACTGGAGCCTGGGCTGGCTGAGAGGCCCGGGATGGATCCCAGGCCCGGGATGAAGACAGGGGCAGCGGGACAGGGGCTGGGGTTCAGTGGGAAGTGCCCCCAGAGCCAGGCCTGGCTCTGCTGCACGCAGGAGCCGAAGGAGGAGGAAGAGGAGGAGGAGGACACATGTCTGACTGCAGCTGGGCAATGGAGCCTGCTGGAACCTCCCTCCCTGGCAGGGTGGGCATCTCCCGGTGCCCCTTCCCCAGCCGGTGCCGGGGGGCTCTGGTTCGTGTGCGGGGTCCTGCAGGAGAGCTCAGAGCTGCCATGGCGAGGGGCAGGACAGGGACGGGATCCTCTCACCTCCCGGCCTGCGGGGCTGGGGATCGGGTCCTGCAGGGCGGGAGGAGATCGGGCCCTGCCAGAGGGGTCCGGGGGCACCGAAGGGATGGGGAGGCAGGTGGGAAGGGACCGGTCCAACCCGGAGCGGGGTCAGGGCTACGCTGGGAAGGGTCTGTTAAGGGATCGGGTTGTGCCCGGGGGTGAGCGCGCCGGGAGCGGGCACAGCCCCGAGGGGCGCCAGGGAAAGGGGCACAAGGGCAGGGGGCACAGGGGGAAGGGTCCCCGCTCCTCCCCGCCC
>VWZP01009377.1:2043314-2081565 GCA_013396995.1 Dicaeum eximium
TTCCTCCCTGTCTCCCCTTTTTCCACCCCTTCCTTTTCTCCCCGTCCTCTTTCCCCCTCTGCTTTCCCCCTTCCTTTCCCCTCCATATTTTTCTGTGATAAATTTCATTCAAGATGGTTATAGATGGAAAGCTGCAGTTGAGGGTTTTGTCGTGTTCTCTCTACAGAAGTTCCAAAACGTTTTGGGCCACGACAGGCATGTTCCCGCAGGAATTGATTATTGGTTTTCCCAAATGTGTAAAAATCAGCAAAGTCGCCATCCAGTGTTATTTGGGTAAGACTTTGTGTCTTGCAGTAGGTAATATGTGCTATATTAAAATGTGTGTCTGTACCTTAATGAAAATTCCCACAGTAGTGTCATAGTGTGTACACAGCCACTTCTAAGAGATTCATAAAGATTTAACTTCACATAAAGATTTCATTTCGCATAAAGATTCATTTTTACAAAGCAATCATCCTTCATATCCACAGTCCCCATAGCTTAGAGAAAAAAATAAATTAGTTAATGCTCTGAAAGTGTTTTGTGCTTGTAAAGTGATGGAATAAATACCAGTATCAATAAAGAATCAGAACTTGTGTTGATATTTCGAATTTATGTATATTTTAGTGCGTACCTTAAGGATTGAAAGAAGCACATCTAAAGACTCTGTGGGTTTTGAACAGTGTGTTGAAAAAGGTGAGACTGAGTTTGTAGGGTTTTGTGGGATCAGTGTTGGTCTTTTTCAGTGAATCACTGTAACCCCTCATCTATTTATTGAGTAAAGTGCTAGATGATGATTATTTTATTAGACATTCTTGTAACAGTCACATTTAAGTGAATTTTGTTAACACTGCTGGTCTCTGCAGCAGTTTGGAGAGTAAAATGCTGTATAAGGGCTAAAAGCACTACTTGTGCACTTTATGTTCCAAAAATTAAAAACAGGCTTACACAGTATAATAGAGTGCCATTTCCTGCATTGTTTGGTTTGGGGATTGGCTTTTTTTAGTGCCTCTTGGGTGACTTTTTATAACACTGTCATGAGTGGGATATATATATATACACACACTGGGATATTGCAAAAAAAGTATTCTCTCTCTCAAAAAAAAGTAAAAAAGAACAATGTCTATATGCAGTGGAAATTCATTATCCTTAAACTCACTTGAACTCTGAGTCCAGTGAAAACTTCACAGCATTGCACATTATTCCTCATTATTTACCTTAAAATATGCTTTCTAGATTTGCTGCACAGAGAAGGACAGCTCCAAATGGAAGAATTTCCAGTGAGTATTTACAGTGTACATCAGTAGTGGTTCATGAAATGGGATGTCTGGACTAAATGGGGAGGAACCATAAAAAAACCAAATGTTTTTATTTACAATTATTGCTCAGTTGGTGTTAAAGAGAGGAATTTGTAGATTGTGGTGTGAAATTGCACTTCCCAGCTGCTCCTCTGTAGATTATGCTATGAAATTGCACCTGCCTAGTGCTCCTAAGGAGGTGCAAGGGCCCTTTCCAGAAGTGTGGCAATCTTCCCTCCTTCAGTTGCTGCCTTTAAGGCTGCAGAATTCAGGTGATGGGATTTTTTTGAGTTACAGGTCAAAGAACTTGATTTATGTGCAGTTCAAAAATGGACACTGAAATATCCAGATCCTTGTGTTTAACAAACTTCTGCAAACGTGGTTTTGTGGTTTTGTTACTACAGAGAATGCAATAACAGTATTTCTATTCCTTCTGCAGCTTCCTGAGTTCCAAGCCACTTACTTGCGTTTCATCATCAAATCTGCCTTTGATCATTTTGTGTCAGTGCACCGGGTGATGGCAGAGGGCACAGCAGAGAACACTTGAGCCCAGCTTAAATTTGGGCCTCCATTTTGTTTTTTTCATAAGGAAGTTACATCTTGATAGCTGCACTGCAGAGAATGTTTATTATTAGAACCTTGTATTAAAGTGGTTTTTGAAGGTACGGATGTGGTATGTATTCCCTGCTGGTTTAATGTATGGAATAGAATAGGAGAATATAGAATCATTTAGGTTGGAAAATATGTAAGATCATCAAGTCCAGCCACAACACAGTGCTGTTGTTAATTGTAGTAACAGATTTCTCATTTTGTAACCTGAACTGTCAGCCTAGAACACCTGATCATAACTGAGTCCATTTAAGGTAGTATGTTTATATCAGGCTTACATAATACAATAATTAAAACTCAATTTCCTGTAAAATGTTTCCCTTGCACTCTGAGTTAAATGAAGAAAAGTGTGAGCACTTAAGTGGGATGTATTACTTCCTCCTGTCAAGCAAGCCTTTAGAAGTCCTTAAATTGGTAACTTTCTGATCAGCTCAAACTCAGATTGTTAGAATGAATATAAATGTCTGCTAATGCTTAGAAATAACCCAGGGCAGAGAGGCAGGGCAGGAAGGGAAATAATCTGAAGCCAAATTAAGTGCTTTGATAGACTTTTAATAATTGTAGATCAATCCCTTGTTTCTCTAAATATTTTCTAGAATCAGGTCACAGCCGCCAGTGCTTTACGCTGGGACCATCATAACAAATACTCATGGAAACAGATGTTGATAGAGATTGTCTTGCTCAGAAGCCTCCTGAAGTCAGTGAAAGGGAACATTTTGTATGTACAAGTGCAATGTGTGTAGTAATGTGAAATCAGTTGCTTTGCATGTCAGTGGACTCTTGGAAATGTCACCACCCTGAAGTTTATCCTGCAGGATATTCCTTACAAGTGTAAATGTTGGTATCCAGAGCTCAGTGGACCCAGCTCCCACATTACTGGATGTAGTATCAGAGTAGTAAGTTACTACAGAACAGAAGTTGGTGTTGTAGGAGTGACACCTGAAGGCTTCTAGACAAACATAATGAACCTCATTCCAGATGCTCCTTAGGTGCACATACAACATTCTTCTTGTCTCTATGGCTGTTTCTAAATTCCTTTTTTTGTTCCTTAGACTTAGGTCTGTGACAAACTATTCTTTAATTTCTTCATCCAAATAGTTTTTACTTTGAGTCCTCTTCTTCTCTTTCAGTTTTTCCAGGATGGCACGTATTTCCTCGGGGTGGTAATTCCAAGGCCCCACTCCTCCCTGCAAAGGCAATAAAATGACACAGTGATGCTCAAGCAGGCAGAGCAGAAATCCTTCAGAGCACAGCAGCTGCACCAGAACTGTGGGCAGGTGTGCCTTGGGCTCCCTTTCCACTGGAGCCATCCCTGGGAGATGGTTATGCACTGGTTACACCCTGCCGTGTCACTGGGACAGAGCCAGTGTCTGGATCCTGGAGGTGGGAAGTGTTCCTGGATTTCACAGCTTAGATGTACCTCGGGTTACTAGTGAACCAAAAGATAAATATTTGAGCAAGACTGAGGTGTACATCAAATATGTACATTATAAAGGCCCAGACTGGTTTTGCTGCATTTTCATTTCTCTCCACATTTACAGTGCATTGTGAAATGTTTAGCTCTCAAACAGAATGAAATACTGTTAAATCTAAAGCAGTCTCAAGTTACCTGGAAATCTAAAAACCTCTGTATACTGTGCTCATTGCTGCTGATGGTTTTTACCTTGTAGATGACCTTCCCTCCTTGGAGCATGTAGAGTCGTTCTGGCAGCGCAGCGTATTTCGAACTGCTCAGGTTTTCCATGGTGTCTAGAACCACTGGACACAGAGGGTGATTTTTCTGAAGAAATTGTGCTGCAATTTTTCGATCTTCAAGGCTTCTGTGATTTTTAATTATGATATTGTTTTTAAAAGCCCATCCATCTAAAACAAATGAGGAAGGGATTTAGCAATGAAGGTTTTGAATAGGTGTGAGGGTGGACATGTACTCTGTGTCATATCCCAAAACTAGGCTAAAAGACTCTGGCAGTTTATTCCTAACATCAAAACCTGCCATGAAATGAAAGCCCCCCTCAAACTATGGCAGCACTAGAGCTTTCCAATAAGTGGTCCCAAGATCTGATTTTTTCCCTCATCAAACCGTATTTTCCCCTGGATTCAGAAATATTTGATGGATTTTAGCTGAAATTTTCCCACATAGATCAATCCTAGAAAGACACCAGGTGGGAGGACGTGTATTCTATTTGGGTGAGGTTTGTCAGTGTTGTTCATTTGCCTGATTGTCCTCATTAAGCCTATAAACCAAGATTACAGGTGTGTGAGAAGTGAAGTATGGGAGCCAGCCAGGACACACCTTTGTTTTTCAGAACTATGCAAACAAAATTTGCACACAACTCTTCTCAGTAAAGTAGAAGCTAGTAAAAGGGTTTGATGACTGACTTAGTCATTATCTGATTCTCAGTTGCTGAAAACGACATCTTGCTAGAAAACTATAAATGTTAGGTTTCAGAAAAAACATTTAAATATGGGATAAAACTAGTGCCAATGTGTTACTTAGAATCCAGTGTAGATAAACAGGTGTGGTTTGTTTGCTTGCTAAATTTTTCAAATTGCAGTCTGCATCCTATTCTTGGAAAACATTAAAAACTAATTTTTTTTTCTGTTAACACATAACACATAACATACTGTACACTTAGTTTTTGTTCTGTGAAATGTCTTTTCTTCCTCTTTCCAAAAGGAGCTGTACTAACACTGAGAGGCAATTTTAAAAAGATTTAACTGTGTCCTTCACATGAGTAACTCAGTGTAAAGTCGGAAGTGTAAGTAGAATCTTCGGAGAATTAGGGACACAAGCTGGTGTCTAGATGTGGTGTTGCCACTTGATTTGAAGATTTCTCTCCTGTTTGCAGCACACTTTTTTTTTCCCCAAGGGAAGTGACACACTTGAAGCTGTGGTTGGCATCACTGTGGTGTTTGTGCTTTACCTACTGCATGAGCTTCCTCAATGTAGATGATAAGGAAGTCTGCTATTGAGCTGTAATCTTTGATGAGCTGGTTGAACTCATCAAATTTTAGCATAAATGAAGGTCAGGTGCAACTCCCAAAGTTCAGGATTAGGGGCCGGTTATCTGGGAAAAAAAAAAAAATAAATTTTGTAGTCAAGCGAAGGGAGGAAGGACACAGTTAAATACACTGAACTGGTGCAGAGATTCCTGGACAGTAAAATCAGCAGCTGAACCTCTGCATCTCTGCAAAGCAGGCATAAAGGTGTTTTTATAGCCTGGCTCTCTCTGTGCTGCATCCAGCAAGGAGTTTACCTGAGGGAACCCTGCCCAGTACGGGCAGGAGGCACCCTGCAGTCACACAGCTTCTCTTTTCCTCATCACAAGAGCCAATTTGCAAGGTACCAACGTTTTTGGGATAGGGCACTGATCCCAAATGGGCATCTCAGCCTCTCTGAGATCCTTAGTATGGAGCAACTTCAAAAATACAAACCACAGCCTTGTGCAAGGTTATCCAGGGACAGTGGTTCAGGGGTGGGCATTGAGGATAGACTCCCAGTGCCTTTCCATGTCCAGATTTTTTTTTAGATGTGTCAGTTCAAGCTGAGCTGAGGGGAAACTGCAGGCTTTTCAGTCATGCCTCACAGGCTTTCATGTTTTCAATGTATTTCTGCAATTTCCTGTTCAAACAGAGCTCTAGTTATATATTAGTATTAAACTAACCTTACACTGGCAAAAGTATCTGCAGTTGCTTACAAATTAACACACTATAGTGTTGGTATTGGCATCTGTTTGCGAGGCCTTGATTTAAGAGAGCTTGCAGGATTTTTTTAAGCACCTCTTTTAGTCTGGTTATGCTAAATTCCATGAAATTTGTTCAAGATCTTTCTGGCATGGCTTAACTTTAAAGCTGCTGCTAACACAGATCCACATCCTAAAGGATTAAATAACAATGGTACCTTACTGTAGATACTGTATATCTCTTCTCCAAATTTGCAGCCCATTTTCTACATAGATATCTATAGATAATTAGGAATGCAGAGTGAGAGAAGAATGTAATCCCTCCCGTGGGGATGGAGGCTGCAGCTTAATGATTAATTCCACGTTCTACTGAGATCTCAGTGGGAGGCAGCGGACAAAGTACAAAGCAGCTACTTCTGCTTTATTCCCAGCCACTTTGGATCTGGAAAAACCCACTGTGTGCTTTCTAGGCTTTAGGCTAGCTAAGGGAGCTGGTGTGGAATTTTCTGTATGGACAGGGAACGACAGCCAGCACTCAGAAATCATTGCACACGGTTCAGTTCTGGGCCTTCTCTCCTTAAAACAAATTATTACCTTGGCTTTCAGCAAAACATGTTTCCAGGCAGAGCCAGCTCTTGTAGAAGCTCAGTAGTGTGAAGGGATAGCACAGACAGGGTGATAAATGTAGGTTATTTTTGAAAACCAAGAAGCAGCTGGAGTAAATGTGCTGCATCCTCTCCAGGAGGTGAGTGCTGATGGTCTGCACAGGATGCACTCGGGTGCCAGCTGCCTGTCCCTGTTCCCTCAGCAGCATCTCCTCATTTTTGCTCTCAGCAAACCCAGCCCAGCTATGGGGCTCCATTACTGACCTTTCATGAAACCCAGGAGGTCACAAACTTCCCCGCCGAGGGTCACCACGGGCGTGTTGGGAGCAGGGTGTCCCTCGAAGGCTTCATCCTCCAGCCTCTTCCACTTCACCTTCAGCACAAACTGCAAATACTTGAAGCTGAAAAACGTCGGGCCCCAGTTTTCGTAGCTGAACTTTGGATTCCGGTTCATTCTGCTCTTTTCTCCCATCTTTAGGATGTACCTTTTCATGGCGTTGGGGAACAGTATCATCATTGTTTTGCCAACAACAACAGACAGAGTAACCTGCAGGAGAATCAGGAATTTCTGGAGGAACACCCTGATGCCCAACATCGTGGTGGAGAGGTCTGGCTGCTGGCGATGGGAGCACAATGCGAGGCAGGGCAAAGGTAGAAGGTGAAGGGGAGGGAAAACATTGACGTGTTTGGTTGAGCTTGTGCCTTGCCTGGCACATTGTCCTCTCCCTGCGCTTCGGCTCCTGTGCAGGAAGGATCCCTCCTTTGATGCCTTGTGCACCAGAGGCAACAAGTGCAGCCAGGGTGGGTGTGTGGTGCTCACTGCAGAGCCGTGAGGCTTATCCACAGCTGTGGGCTGTGTTTTACAAATGAGGGGAGCTGGATCAGGGTGTTCTCCCTGAATCCCAGAGTAAAAGATTGAGGTGCTGATGCTGAGGCCTTGGGTGATGCAGATGCTGTGCAAACAGTGCCCTGTTCCTCCTGCTCTGACTGCTCTGGGGCTCTGCTGCACTCCAGGGTTTGGCATTTTGGGGCTGAAGGATTAAAAANCCAGTATATGCAATATCCAGCTGGTCCCCAGCACAGGAAGGACACGGATCTGTTGGAGCAAGGCAAGAAGTTGAACTGAGATGAGCTTTAATGTCCCTTCAGACCCAGACCGCCCTGTGATTCTGTGATAAAACTCTCAGTGACAGAGCCATGAACGTTTATAACAGATGTAGAAGCAGATGAGTTTCCGCAGTCCCCGCACGGCCCCTCAGAGCCGGCAGCCGCCGCCACGCCTCACGCGCCGCGCTCGGGCTGCCGCGGGCCCTTTAAGGGGGCGGGCGGGCGCGCACGCGGAAGCGCCGCGAGGGTTCTGATTGGTCGGTGCCAGGCGCGTCGCCTGCGGGGCTGTTGCGCTCCGAGGGGCGGGGGGCAGAGGGGCCCGGCGGCGGCGCCGATTGGCTGCGGCCGCGCGGGGGCCGCGGCGCCTTTAAGGGAGCGGAGCGGCGGGGCCGTGGCGGTGCCGAGGTGCGGGGCTGGCCCGGGCCGGACACGGGCGGGCCGCGGGCACAGAGCGCTGCGCAGGGCGGGCGAGCGGACCCGTGCCAGCGCTGCCCCTGGCCTCTTGCAGGAGGGTCGAGCCCCGGGGAGCTGATCCTCACCCAGGCGGATGAATGGCGACGGCGGACGACCTCAAATTCCAAGGTAAAGGCGATGTGGCAGGTGCGGACGCGGGGCTGGGCCCCAGCTGCGGGAGCCGTCAGGCGCTGGAGCCTTGGGAGAGTTTCTGAGCGTTCGCGGCATAAAAACGTCCTGGGAGTTTTGTTTGTAGGGTCAGAATGGGGTCAGGTATCCTGAATTTTCTGGGATGAAATTGTGCTGCTGGCGAGCTGAAAAATGTCACCGGTGTGGACGGAAACCGTGGACTGAAATCCTTCGTGGGAGCCAGTGACAGCTGGAAAGGGGCAGAGCGCTCTGTAACCTGCACAAGCCCCTGGTTCAGACTTCCTTAGTCCTTTTTTAAAAATTTCATGTCAGTTTTTGGAGAATATTAAGAGGACCCATTTCTCTAGCGAGGCAGGTTTCCCGTCCCCTTGCAGAGACCTGCAGGCCCTCGGGCCGGGGCTGTTGGCAGGGCTGGGAGGCAGCTCCGGTTACATCCAGTGACATCCTGCAGGCAGATCCGCAGGAAAAGCAGATTCACACTTTATGGCTGACTAAATATTCAGCTTGATCCGTGTCGGTTTGGGCTTTAAGAACCAGATCGTGCCCAACTAATGCCTAAGCTAGTGGTTATTCTGTCTCGGGGTCTTTATGTGTTTATTTGAGCCATGAAAACAAAAAGTTTAGTGTCTTGATCATCACTTGTCTTGTAATGTACTTATTTTCAGAATTTGATGATGCAGCTAATTTGCTTGCAGCAAATCCTGATGCCACCACCATAAGCATCGATGAGCCAGTCGAAGTCCCCAAGAGCCAGCACAGCCACCGGCAGGAGCCAGGGAGGGAGGAGGATGATGAGTTACTGGGCACTGATGACTCTGACAAAACAGAGGTAATGCTCTCACTCCTGCTGGTGCAGGCCTGGGAGAAAGATGGAGAGGGACTTGTTACAAGAGCATGTAGAGAACAGGACAAGGGGGAATGGATTCAGACTAAAAGAGAAGAGGGTTAGGTTGGATATTAGGAAGAAATTCTCTCCTGTGAGGGTGGTGAGGCCCTGGCACAGGGTGCCCAGAGAAGCTGTGGCTGCCCCATCCCGGGAAGTGTCCATGGCCAGGCTGGATGGGGCTTGGAGCAGCCTGGGACAGTGGGAGGTGTCCCTGCCTGTGGCAGGGGGTTGGAGGGAGATGATCTTTAAGGTCCCTTCAATCCCAGGCCATTCTGTGGTTCTGAGAGCAAGAGCAACTTGTCATGGTGATGAGGGTGTGTGTTGCAGATGATGTGGCAGCAGGTACTAACAGGCTGCTCTTTACAACCTCAGGCTGTGATTCTGCCTGCAGGGACGTAAGAGACTGGCTGCCAACAGCTGTTGGAGGGGGAAAGGGAAACCATCAGGAAGCAGCTCCCTGTTAAGTTTGTTTTCAGTTTGGGTACCAAAACCATGTGACTACTGTGTAAATGAACTACTAATGCATAAATTGTGTGCTTGTAACACTTTCCATGTTGCCTTTCCCACCATCCAGCTGCTTGCAGGACAGAAGAAAAGTTCCCCTTTCTGGACTTTTGACTACTACCAGACCTTCTTTGATGTGGACACATACCAGGTTAATACTCTGCTCCAGAGAAGAACTGTTGAATTATGCCTTATCCATTGAGGGTTTGTTCCTTCATGCATTGTCAGTCAGACAGATCCTTATGTTTCCTAGGTCCTGGACAGAATCAAAGGGTCAGTGTTCCCAGTGCCTGGGAAGAACTTTGTGAGGCTGTATATCCGCAGTAATCCCGACCTTTATGGTAGGTGTGAGAAGTTATTTTCTGTGCTAAATATTTTGAGTCTGTATTTCATTTTACTTGCTAGCCTGAGAAAGCAAGAGAGCAGAGGAGATGCTGTTGATTTTGTTTCCTTTTAAGGTCCATTCTGGATATGTGCTACACTCGTGTTCACCATTGCTGTTAGTGGTAATCTCTCAAATTTCTTCATCCATCTGGGCAAACCAACGTACCACTACGTGCCTGAGTTCAGAAAAGGTTTGTATGTAGTCATTTGTGGGGTTTATTGGTTGTGTTTTTTCTTGTGTCTTTTTTTTTTAATGTACAAATGAAGTAATATAAAACCAGGTCATGGCTTTGATGTAGCACAGTCTTTTGATTGATTGCTGTCTTTAAATTTTTAGACATGTGAAACAAGCCCTTAAAATGACCTGTGACTGGCAGAACCCTGTTTCTTCAGAGCATAAACTAATTTCAGGGTTTTAGAAGAGCAAGGAGGAGTAATTAGTTATTTTCTAGCTTAGTGGATGTCTCCTTGTACAGAGAGTGAAAGTGCAGCACTGGCCACCGTGGTGCTTTGTGGGAGCCTTCCTGGATCTGTGGCCTCCCAGGAACCTGCAGGCCTCAGGCAGAAAATTACCAGCTCAGATTTTCACTCACATTACCTACCAAGGGCTGGAAGTTGTTACCTTCTGGCAAATTCAAAAATAAGCAAAAGATGCTCAACTTTGGGATTTGTTCCCCCAGAACTAGAGTGAGGAGCCAGTTTGTCTGCATCTGTCTTTGTATCATGAGGGAGGCTGCTGTCCCTGCAGAGGAACAGAGCTTCTCCTTGTTTCCAAAATCCTTAGTGTACTGGGAAGAATGTTGCCACTTGGGAATGCAGTCACTTGAATAATTTCAGATTTGACACTAGCTGTTAGTAGCTGAATTCTATTTTTAAATAAGCTTTTCCTGCCTCTGTGGCTTTTCCAGCTGAAACCGACAACATTTTGTACACAGGCATAATAAAGAAATTGAAATTATCCGGAGATTTTTTCCAGAAGTCTTTACTTTTAAGCTAACTTGAAGTGCTGGCAGAGTACTGGGTATAAACTAGATATAAATGCAAAGTTCTCAGTTTATTAATAATTCAAACTTCATCTTTTGGAAGTATCTTCACAGGTAGCTTTCTAGTTTTCATGCTGAATGCTTCTAACACCTTTTTTCTGGCAGGATTCAAAGTAGAACATTAAACCCTTTGTTGTGTTTCCAGTGTCCATAGCAGCTACAACGATTTATGCATACGCTTGGCTTGTTCCCCTTGCTCTCTGGGGATTCCTGATGTGGAGGAACAGTAAAGTCATGAACATTGTCTCCTACTCGTTCCTGGAGATAGTGTGTGTGTATGGCTACTCCCTCTTCATTTACATTCCCACAGCGGTACGTATGGCTCAGGGGTGCCCCTCTCACAAGTCCTGCTTGGGAAGATTTGCTGTTTCTTATAATATTGTTGATGTTTATCAAAATTTTGGAGACTGGGAGAATCTTTTTCTCTTTTTCTTGAAGCTTGTTTAGTGTAAAGCACTCTTGTGGGTGCTAGAAAAGCCCAGAACACATCATTCCCCCAGAGGCAGCAAAACCCAGCAAGGTGCTGCTGGCGAGCCTGGCAGGCAGCCTCAGGAATCAGGATGTGTGTGTCCCCAGGGACACTGTGCAGGACAGCAATGCTGGTGGCTCCAAGGACAAATTTCCCTGGCAGGGGCCCTTCTCTGGCTGGGGACAGGCCTTGGAGGGAGTGGCATAACTTGGGATTCACTCTTGTGTTGGGAGTAAAGCCCATCACTGCTCTGACTCTGTCCTGCAGTAACAGAGACGCGTCGGATAAAGGCGCGAGTTAATCTGTGCGCAGATGGGCTGGGGTGAGGAGCTGTCCCAGAGCACACGGCCTTTGCCAGCCTGTCCCTGCCTTTTCCAGGTGCTGTGGATCATCCCGCAGCAGGTGGTGCGCTGGGTGCTCGTGGTGTTCTCGCTGTGCCTCTCGGGCTCTGTGCTGGTGATGACCTTCTGGCCCGCCGTCCGCGACGACAACCGCAGGATCGCGGTGGCCACCGTGGCCACCGTCCTGCTGCTGCACGCCCTGCTGGCTGTTGGCTGTTTGGTGGGACACTGCCATTCCTTTCTCTTATTTCCTAGCACAGGTGGTATGTTGTGGGACAGGGAAGGAAGGATTGGCTGGTCACTGGAAAACCTCAGATGGAAAAATTCCAGTTATTTTAAACGTAGCAAAAATTGATGTCAGTGTGACCCTGATAGTGCTGGTAATAAATTCAATAATCAATTATGGAGTCGTAGAATATCTCCAAGTTGGAGGTGACCCATCAGGATCATCAAGTCCAATTTACTTGGAACTCAGCGTAGTATTAGCAAAGCAATTAATCTTTATAGGATCCAGTTGCACTTTATTCCAGTGAGTACTTTCCTTAGTCCTTTAGAAGGATTAAATGCTCAATATAAAGCATGTACTTAGGAGTTTTAGCAGGTTTATGTTTTCACACACAGTAAGTGTTAGAAAACAGAAGACCCTGAGGCCACTGAAATACACAAGGAACACTTAAATTATTTGTTTCCTTATTGCAGTGGGTAGAAGGGTGTCAGCCAGGCCTCAGTTTCCAGAGCAGACAGATCTGGTGCCCCACAGCTCAGTGTGCAGGGAGGCAACAGCAAAACACAACTTTTCCTGGATCTGCAATCCAGCCCTTTCCAGTACAGGTCTTTTTCAAAGGCCTTGGCTGCTAACAGTTAAATTTTAAAGTACAGTTCAGAGCACCATTTTAATTGACAGTTTCTAATCTGATAAAAACAGAGAAAGATTCAAATTTTTCATTTCAGTGCTGTGTTTGTACCTGTGTTTGATGGGTGTGGAAAGAAAGAGCTGGGATGAGGCAGCACTGTAGGTTTCTCTCTAAATAATTTTTTTCTCTGATAATGTAGGCATACTTTTTTGATGCCCCTGAACTGGATATTCCTGCACCTATTATCCCTGCTCACAATGGAACAACAGTAATAACAAAGAGTCATTAAATAAGGTAGGAACTCAATGTAAACTTCTTTTTTCTGCAGTCATCACAGACATCTTGAAACTTTTCCCCATCACTGTGGTTGAATGGAAAGGGGTTTAACAGACTAATTTTGTTAAATGGGATCTAGATATAAATAACATTTAATAACTTTGTTTCAGTTGTAAGTTTTAAGTACAGATGTAAAAACTGAAAAGACTCTGAGGAGCAGATATGTTATTTTCTATCCCTCCGTCTAGACTGCATCCCTTCTGTGGGATAGTTTGAGCATTTGCTTCCTGGCATCTGGGACTGCTGCCAGCAGGAGATGACATTTGAATTCTGTTGGATAATTCTGTGGAGGAGGTCCAGGAACAGGCTAATAGACATGTAAAGGCCAGGCCACTCCAAGTACACCAGCCACAAGTGTGTTTGTGAAAATCAGGATATTTACTGAATAGAAGCTATATTAGATTTAAAATAAATAATACAAAAAACAGCGAAATGTGGCTAGTGAAAGGCACATAAAAATTACACAATCCAATCATGCAAGTCAGTTTTAGTGGCTTTTCCTCCTGCAAAATCAGTATTTTCATTTCAGATGCCTAATAAGAATTAATAAGACAGTAATGGATTTTAGTATTGAGACTGAAATATGTGCCCTATTGTGTCCTCTGGTGAGGAGCTGAAATATTCACTGGAGTTATTTTTCTTTCAGGTGACAGCACCAGCTTCTCCTTCTATACAGTAGTTTTATTTTAGATTATTTTTTCACTGAAGACTTTGGGAACTTCAAGGACGAGGGATGTGTTTTGCAGCAGGAGGGACAGCGATGTGCCAGGGACACACGGACATCTCCTGCTGGACACAGGCTGGCTCCGGGGGAGAGGGAGCCATCGATCCCAGGCTGGAACAGAGAGGGGTTTTGTTTGGTTGGCATTTTTTAAATGTTTTGTTTGCGCTTTTTAGGGGGATTAGTTTTGTTTTTTTCTTTGACTCAGTCTATGCTCGCCACACTGTTCTGGCTCTGAGGGGAGCCTTCTGAAGGAGATGTGAGATGTGAGATGTACATTTAGTGCACAAAGCATCTTAAGGCTCTAAAGCTGTGGGGAGGGTTTGGTCCAAGGCGTGGTGTTGTGACAAGACTGAATCCCCTTGAGGTGGGCCCGTGCCGCCAGCGAGGCTTTCAAAGTGTAAATAAAAGGACGTAATGTGGACTAATGTGACGGTTCCTTTCCTCGCCGCCCCGCCTGCATTCTGTCCCCTCGGAGTGGAGGAGAGGCCAGGCCCCTCAGGCCGCCATGGCCGCGCGGGGAACGCCGGGACTTGTAGTTTCCGCTGCGGGTGACGTCACTCGATCACTCCCGGGGGGGCGGGGAGAGCGGGCGTGCGCGCCCTCCCATTGGCTGCCGCCTGGGCGCGCGGCGGAAGTGTCGCGGCGCCGGCACGTGGGGCCGTTGGGCGGCGGCTTTGAACGGGCGGCCGGGCCGCGGCCATGGAGGCGGCGGCGGGCGGGCAGCGGGCGCTGCTGCGGCAGGTCGGTCCTCGGGCAGCGCTCCCCGCACGCTGCGCTCCCTCGGGCGCTGGGCTGGCGGCGCATCCGCCCCGCTCCCGGTTCTACCACGCTGTCTCCCCGCAGGGGCTGGGCTGGGCTGGCGGATGGTGTCGGTCCCCGGCCTCATCACCCTGTCTCCCCTCAGGTTCTGGGCTGCTGAGCCCCGGTCCCTTCACCCTGTCTCCCCTCAGGTTCTGGGCTGCTGAGCCCCGGTCCCCTCACCCCGTGTCCCCTCAGGCGCTGGCCCGGCGGCTCCCGCTGTCCCCTCAGGCGCTGGCCCGGCGGGTCCCGCAGTCCCCTCACGCTGTGTCCCTGCAGGTGCTGGGCTGGCGAGTGGCCGCCGCCGTGACCTGGTCCGTGCTGCTGCTGCCCCTCTGCACCGCGGCCTTCATCGTGCTCAGCGGCCTCGACCCCTTGCACCCGGTGCGCTGGATCTCGAGTAGGTGCCCGGCCGCGTTTTCCTGGTTTGGCTCTCGCGTGTTTGTGTTTCTGGGGATTTTTTATTCTACACTCTGTTGTTTTGGGCTCAGTCCCAGATAACGGGAACTGCCGGTGGCATCGTGTTACACTTGTATTTCGAACAGCCCTTAGCTTTTGAAATGTTTCTGTGTTACACGGCAGCAGCCACAGTTCACCCTAGGCAGGAATAAGTGTTGCGAGTTCATGTCAGTGTATCCCTCACAGAAGGAAAAAACAAAAAAAACCAGGTTAAGTGCTTTAGTTGTCTGTTCTGAGTCCTTGGACACACTTCCCCTTCCACCCTGTGCAGCTGCTGTTTCCATAAACAGCTTCAGTTTTCTCTATGGTGCACTGAATCCTAAGAGAAATTCCTGAAGCAGTCCCTGCATGGTGAGAATAACTTCCCCCGAGTGCCTGCAATGAAAATTGAGAGATGTTTAGCTGGAAGCTCGATGCCTGTGATCATTGAGCTGCCCCAGGCAGAGAGAATTGACTTCCTTCCTCCCTTGAAAATAGAAAAGCCCAAAAGAACCACTCTGTAAGAAATTTCTTCTCTTTTTTAGTGTGGCTGCAGCTTTTCTTAAATGAAGGGAAATGTGATATTTGAGCCACAGTTTAATTTTTTTAAAAACAAATTTCTGAGTGTTCACTTATAAGAAAACCAATTATAAAGGTGCAAAGTAGTTTCTATGAAGTCTAAATATGCTTTTGTGCAGAAATGTGTAGCTGAGCAGACCTCATGTGGGATTGGAAGTCCATTGAACATTACTCCCCTTTAAGCATTCAGTGGATTATTGTCCATTGCCTAAGTGCTCTTTTCTGTTACTTGCTGTGTTACTGTAATTTTCTGAACAATAATATTTTTATTTTTTAGATTCTTTCAACGATTTGTATACTTCTTATGTCATCTTTTGTATCTTCCTGATGTCTGTGGTGGTAATAGTAATAAGCATCTTCAACGTTGAATTTTATGCAGGTGGGTTGTGTAAATTGTTGAAATGTCTTTGATACCTAAATTAAGTAGGATTATCATGTATAATTTAGTCACTGATCCTGACCATGGAAAGTTCTTTAGTGACAATGGTGAGGTTTTTTCTATTTTTTTTTTAATGAAAGATTTCATTAGTAAGAAGTGAAAATGATTTTCCTGCTTTTATTTACAGTTGTGCCATCGATACCATGCTCTCGATTAGCACTGATAGGGAAAATTATTCACCCACAGCAAGTCATCCATTCCTTTGTTCATGCCATCATGGGAATGCTGGTTGCTTGGTGTGCTACAGTCATGACAAAAGGGAGGTTCCAGTTTCTTGCTGTGTCCTGCACGCTTTCAGAAAGGTAATTGTGTGTGTGTCAAAGATAAACAAAGAACTTTCATTGTAAAATATATTTACTGCTTGTTTCAAAAGGAATCCAAAGAATTTGGGTGTTCTCAAAAAACAGCAATTGTATGTTGATTTTCTTTATTAAAGGACAAAAAATACCCCCCTTTGTAAATGTTACAATGCAGAGAGAAATAACTGGACCAGAAAAACTACATTGCCAGGATTCTTAATGGAAAGTTGATGACAAGTTGGTTGTCACTTGAACCAAGTCCTGGTCTTGTGGTTAATGCATATATTTCATGCATAAATAACAAAAACGGGTGGTGAGATTTGTACTTTAGCAAAAACTATCATCAGATGTACTAATCAGGAAAGTAAAATCAAATTTCTGATTTGAGTTTCCTAAGGCTTGAACAACTTTTTGTTTTGAACTCAGAATTGATTCTAAGTTTTCTGTTTTAGCCTAGAAGATGCTGTTCCTCAGATGTGCCTAAACGAGTATCACCTCTTCTTCCTGCTTTCTGGAGCTTTCTTGGGATACAGCTACAGCCTTTTCTATCTTATTAACAACATGAATTATTTGCCATTTCCAATCATACAGGTAAGAGGTTTAAGCATCTTTGGAGAAAGACATGTATAAGTGAAACAGTGATCAAAAAAGCCTGGATAATTTATGAGTGTGGCAGCAGGAGCTGCCTGTGTGCAGCTGCTGTCACTGACAGATGAAGTGCACACCCAGCTTTAAATGCCAGCAGTGTTCATCCTACTCCTTCCTGCTCAGCTCCTTTTAAATGAACACAGAAATTGGGGTGCTGTGACTCAGCATTTAGACTACAGCCCTCTGATGGCTGTTAAAAGCTGGCTGAGGTGGCAGGGGAACTACAGGAAAAAGACAACGTGCACAAACTGGGTAACAGTTTCAAGAACTGACAAGAAGGGTCACCTAAAAGCTGAAAATCTTGACAGTAAAAAAAAAACCAACAAAATTTCAAGTCTAAATAGCATGTTAAACCTTGCTTAGAGCTCAACATCCAAAGCCTTTTTGTGTGTGTAGCACTATGGAAACTGAAATTCCATTAATTCCTCTGGAGGACTCCTGCAGAAATCTGTACAGTGTGAAACATCATCTTAAAAATGCTTCTGTTGCTGCAGCCTCACAGCAGCCATTAACTTTGCCTGATTCCCAGGCTGACACAGTCCAACCAATTTGGCAAGAGAAGTCTTTAACCAAGGTTGGTTGTATTAGAGGAAAACATGTCCTGCATTCTGCTGACCATTCAGTTCATCAGCAAACCAAGCAGCATTTTGGCAATGCCATAATTAGAATATTTTTTTTAAAATCTATTTCAATATTGTTAATTCTCCTTTTTTTGTTGTTGTTTGTTTGGGGTTTTTGTTTGTTTGATTTTGTTTTTTGTTTTGTTTTTTTTTGCAACCTAGTAAGACAAAAAATTAAATCACTTTAGTTGCATTTGCAAAGTTTCATTTTCATGGTTTCATTTGTCAGCTGGGTTGCTTCAGTCATTTAGAAACATATATAGTTTATTTATTTGGTGGAAAGCATCAGTGTTACATTGGTTTTGCTCCTTGGAGGATTACTGACTCTGGAATTCAGGCTTGTCTAAATTTTCCCTATATTTTAATTGAACATTTAGAATGCAAATGAAATCTAGTAGATTAAATATGCCCTTTTTGGTTTTTTTTTCCTTTATTTTGCATTAGACAGGGTTATTTAGTTTGTTCCCTTTTGTATTAAGTCAATCTACCCCATTCTTCATTTTCACTGCTACAAGCAGGAAACAGGATAAGAACTAGAAATTACTATATAATGTCAGGAAAGATTGGGAGCACAATTAATAAATTTAACCTTGAATTACCTTAAGTTTTTAATTGGTCTAGAATTCAGGCTTTCAAGTACCTTGTCCTTTTTTGTTGTATTATTTTTATTAACTGTTCCATTGATTTGTTCTGAATGTGGAATACTAAACTATTTATTTTGTTTGGTTTTAGCAATACAAGTACTTACGTTTCAGAAGATCTTTGCCTCTCCTGATAAAACACAGTTGTGTGGAATCACTGTATTTTGTTAGAAACTTCTGTGTCACATATTACTTTTTTGGTAAGAGTTCCTGAAATTCTCTGTTTTTTTATTTGCAATTCCTGTGTTTGAAAACTTTGATCAGCCAGGCTTTGGGCTGCTCCTTCCATTGCCTGGCAGTGGGAATGTGGTGTCCCAGAGCTGAACCTGACACACCAGCAGTGGGCAGGACTTCACTGTGTGTAATGCTGCTGCATCATCCCATTTTTTTAGGCAAAGATCAGCACTTTGGTGCTGATTTACTCTCAAGTGCCCTGTATATTGTTTGGAGGGAGCTTGGGAAACAAAGGCAGGATGGCTCCCTCCCATATGAAAATGGAGTTTGGTCTGTGGTAAAAAAAATCTGTGCTGATGAAGATGATTGCACTGGACTTTCTAAAAATCAGGAATTCTTTGTTAGGGTTGTAATTATCCTCCTAAATGATGTCAAAATATGCAAGAATTATTATCCCTTTATTTACATCAGGGGATAAATTAGAAGTATGGTGGTTCTATATCAGATTCCATTAAGTCTTTAAAAGCACTTTGCTGCTGCCTGGGCTGTAGTGAAAATTAATATTAAATTACAATTAACCCTCTTTTGTTAGTGAGGAAACACAATTAACTCACTGCTGAGAAGCAGCAATGAAAGAGGAGGCCTACATCTCTGTATATAGCTGCCAGCCTGAAGCCTTTTTTCATTCTCCTTTTAGTTTCTTAAAACAAAGTAACCCCAAAGGCAGATTGTTTCCTTGTCCATGTGAGTTACAAGACCAGTCTCTTGTCTCTGCATGAATTCTATTTTTGTCTTCTTTTTTTGGCCTACTGTGTGTGTGTTTTGTAGGGTTGTATTTGTTTCAGAGTTTCTTTTTGACCCCCTAGGTTATATCCCAAAGGTGTGGATATGTACCACGATGGATCTTCATACAGACAGGTGGGTAGGACATTGTGCTGGAAACTTGGAATATTGTTGAGATGTTCCTTTGCTGAGGAAGTGAAGCTTGGCAGCAGGACTCAGTTCTTTGCCTCCCCACACAGAATGTGGGGAGCTCTGGCCATTTCTGAAATGAATCCTAAAGGAACCAGCATCCCCTTGTAGGAACCATCTTGTGATTAAGATGGTAATTAGGAAATAACCTTTTTTTTTTTCCCTATAAGTCTCTAAAGTATTAGAAAGGGTACACACTCCAGATGGCATCTATGAGTTTTATCTGATTTTCTATGGTGTTTTATTTTTGGGGAAGAGGGGGACCATCCTTATTTTTTATGACTGGTGTTTGTTTCAAAATAGGGAAGCTGGAGTCTTAATACCTTAATTGGCTAAAACTGTAGTCATTATTACTTACTTCATATTTATTTTCCTTAATTTCATTGATTTTTCTTAATAAGAATACTACAATACTTACATCCTCTTGGCTATTTTATCTGCAGTAAATTACATCCTCTTGACACTCTGAGTGGCTTGTTGGATCTCTCCTTGTTTTACCATACCTGGCTGAGTGGAGTGTTTCTTCTGATGACCTGGTACATTGCCTGGCTGCTCTTCAAAATCTATGCCACAGAGGTCAGTACTTGTGACAGTGCTCAATTAACATCATCAGTGTGGCACAGATAATTCTTCCATTTCAAAAGCAGTTCTACTAGGAAATAACTCATTGTGAGTTCTTGAATTTTCACACCATGCACTAGAGATAGTAACTGATAACTGAATAGTCAAGACAGGCCTGGCATTAATTGACTTTCCCTTTCTTCTCCTAACAAGACCTGTGCTCCTTACAAAATTCATGTTTTGTTACTGCCACCTCCTCCTCTTACTCCTCTGCTTCTGTTACCAGATATTTCCTTAGAGAGGA
Organism: Dicaeum eximium; assembly: GCA_013396995.1. NCBI lineage: Eukaryota > Metazoa > Chordata > Aves > Passeriformes > Dicaeidae > Dicaeum > Dicaeum eximium. The sequence continues at coordinate 2,063,213 of VWZP01009377.1, forward strand.
AAAAATTGTTCCTCTAACTTGATTTTTATTTTTTTAAATTAAAACACTATGACGCTCTTGATAAAAGAGGAAAAGAAAAAGTTGGGTTTAAATCCTGGGTTGTACTAGTGTAAAGTACTCATGGAATGAAATGGCAAATACAGTGCTGTTGGGGTGTTTAATTAGCTTTAATTAGAAAGGTGTAGTTGTTGTGACTACGTGGAGAAAAGATCAACAATGAGTCAAGCATGACAGCAGCTCTGAGGTGTGAGCAACCTGTCTCAAAGGATAATAACAAACACAGTGAACACCCTGTCAACATCTCTAATTACTCTATTGCTTATAAAACTGTGGAAGACAAAAGAAATAATCCATCTGTGAAAGTATAAAATGGACTTTGCCCTTTTGGCTGATGGAAAAAGATTTGTTTATGCACATGGTTTTGTTTTTCTTAATGAGCTATAAAACTTCCAAAGTTGCTTTTAAATATTTGCATAGTGTTAACTGAAAAGTCAGGAAAGAAACTGTAAGATAACCCACATGAGCACATTAATTTGAAGATAAGGATATCTGGATTTTCTGTGATTTCTCAATTTCAAATGAAAGGAGTAAACTCTTTTTGTTTCTATGTTTGAAATCCCAGGCCAGTTTACTGGTCTTTGACAAGATTTTCTTGTGCTTTCCTCTGTATAACATAACTTTTGATGTTTATCTTCAGAGTCATCATTTTCCCATTCAACCAACATTTGCTCAGGAGACAGACCAGTGCCTGCCTAAAATCTTAAACAGCAATCCTCCCCTCCTTATAAAGGTAATTGAACTCCTGCCTCTGCCCTGACAGGTGTGTGCTGAAAAGGTGTTTTTCAGAGCATCCACTCACATCTTCCAGGTACCAGTTCTGTTCACTGAGGTGTTAGCTCCTTGAAAAGCTGCCTCAGAGCACTCATGGCTATTGCATTTAATGATGAAAATTTGTTTAGTAGTGACATCTGCTGGTGCTCACCACGCTGTTAGTGTTAGCTGTAGGTTCATTTAGTTAGAGGTAAGATCTGTGTGCACCAGAAGTGCCATAGTGTGTACTGATGCAAAAACAGCAGCTTAGTGGCATTCAGGTTTTTGTAACTCAACTTTGAGTCTTGTCACATAAGCAGGTGTTTTCTCAAACCTTTGTACTCTCAACATATTGTCTCTGCAACATATATTTGAGCTCTTAACATGTGTGTTCTCTCTTGAAATGAAAAATATATCCATACTTATGTTGGAACTTGGGTTCTTTTTTAAAAAAGACAATAGTAAAAAGCTACTTAAAACCTGTGAGTAAAGAAGAGGAATTTTGGTCTATGGTAAACATTAATAGGACTGATAATAACACTTAAAAATTTAAGAGACCTCATTTAAGAGGTATTATGTAAATAGAGATAAGAATATCCTCTTGCCCATGCAAAATCTACCTTTACTGATTTTACAGGTTTCTGATAAGGCTGGAGATATAATAGGCTGCAATACCTTTTTAAGCTTTGCTTGTCTCTCTTTCCCACCTATCTGAGGATAGGTGGGGAAGAGTTGAGCACAAACAGTTAAAGGAACAGGAAATCTAATATATTATCTCAAATGCTGAAATGTCATTAAAATGTACAATTTATAATAGGGTTTTGAATATTGTGAGATTTTTTAATTTTTTTTTTTTTGGCACATGAATTGCTTTATCACAAGAAAAAGCAGTGGTAGGTTGGTCCCATAAGGCACTGACCCTAAAGCTGTAGTTGAGCTCTGGTTTACAAAAACAAGTTATTTTCTTGGACTTTTTAGTTTCTTAATATCTTTCTGCCTGAGCTATTAGACTAAAACAAGTGTTAGATCTTGAACTCCTGAGAATTGACATATCAGTAAAGCTCTTAATAGCTCAGCAGCCCCATCCAGAGTGGTTTTGGGGATTTGCCTCCATTCTCTTTCTGTTACATGGCTGGTTTTAGCCACTGTGAACTCATTTTTTGGTAGGGATTGATTTTGTATGGATAACTACATATTTTTTAAGCAAATACATTGGTCTTTGCATGCACTACAACATTTTCTTTTCTTTGTAGTTTTTAGCCTTACAAGACTTGATGTTACTTTCCCAGTATTCTCCTGTTCGACGACAGGAAGTCTTTAGCCTTAGTCAGCCAGGTAATTATAAAAGTTATTTTGTATTGATTCCCTTTTTTAAAATCAGTAGTCAAATGCTCTTTGAAATTATGTAATGTTGTAAGGTATTCTGCATAAGCCAAGAGCCTCTTCCCTGTGGTGCCTTTTCCAAAAGGCTGCTGAATTATCTATATTCATATTGGTTCACCTGCTAAACTCAACCAGTTGTGGTATCTGTTGGATTTAAATGACAGCCATGAGGAAACACAGGTTTAGGATTTTGAAAACAGGGCCCACTTCACACCACCAGTCAGATAGTCCAGACTGGATAACCCCACAGAGGTGTGTGGAAGCTGAATGTTGAGGTGTGAGTGAGGGGAAATCAGATACAAATACTGAGTCACCACTGCAGCTGTGAGAGCAAACACTGGCTGTAAGTTCAGTTAGTGCACAGTCCTTTTGCTGTATTCAGATATGGCAGAAGAGGTCAATTAAAACTGCTTAGAATACTTCAGGAACTTTTTGTAGCACCTTATTGGGAACTGTAGTGTTTGCACTGCCTCAGAAGTGTGTCACCATTGCCACTGATATTTGTTCATTTTAGCTGTTCAGTGATTTCAGATCTGATGGCTGAGCTGCCTGTGTTGCCTGCTTGCTTAGCAGGTTTCACTGAAGTCTTTTCAGAGTTATCCATTGAATCTGTCCATGTGTTCACCTTCCTCTCAATACAAACAAGCTGTCACAGTGGAAATGCCCTGTGGCATTTTAGAAGCTGAATTGCACTGTGACAGTGAAGCTCCTGCTGAGTGCACATGGGCACTGTCAGAACAGATGCAGGGAGGAGCAGCTGGGTTAAACTCTGCTCTTTGTGTGCACTGCCAGGTGGGCACCCACACAACTGGACTGCCATATCCCGGGAGTGTTTGAGTCTCCTGAGTGACCTGACTCAGAGGCTGATTGCACAGCAGGAAGCAGCAGCAGCAAATGGGAGAGCAAAGCCACCAGTGGGAGAGCTGAAAGTACCTCCACAGACTCCAGGTATGTGAGGAAGTGCTCATAAAGGTTTGTAAAGTATGAAGGGAGCAATAGATACCTTAGCCTCAATTGATTTTATTAGGAAAATTAGGGATTTCTGCAAATAAATATAAACAAAAAAGATCCTCCCCCAATTAATCTTAGGTATTTGTGTTGAAATAATCCCAAAAGAGCAAGAAAACATGGAATTGTCATGTTTACTCAGTTTGTTTGCTTGCATGATGTTATGTTCAATACAGTATTTTTTCCATACTTGCATGAATAAAAAAAGTGTGATTATCACAGTTTCAGTAAGTGGTTCAACACAGCACAGGGAGAATTTAAGTTGTGCCAAGAGATGCTCTGTAATTTGCATAACTGCTCTTATGATTAGTTTAAGATGGTAAAATTAGGTTCTGTTTATGTTTGTGTGATTCACTAATATCACTGTAGAGTGAGGAAACCCCAGCCTGACTCCTGAGCTGTGAGCAGCCTCTAGGCATTTTGAGTGTTTTCCATGCCAGACTTGGGCATCATTCCTGGCAGCACAGCTGTGTTAGCACAAGGCTGCCAGGTAATGGAGTCCCTTAGCAGGCAGTGCCCTGGCAACAGCAGGCACTCTTGGTATGTCACAGGTGAATTTCTTCTCGTGCTGCTCATCCTTGGATTTGGAGACAGACATGCCTTTCCTTACATGCCAGTCAGAACGACTTTTCGTTCTTCTATGGACAGCCTGTTTTCTAGTACTTAATGCAAAGAGCCCACTTTATGTACATATACATCAGGGTGTTGTAATGTTGGCTAGAAGGAGCAAAATAAATAAATCCACAAGGATCCTTCTCATCACTTGCTGTTTTTAAGCTGATTAACTTTGAAAACGCTCCATGCTTATGTTGATGTGTACTTCTTTGCAAGACCAGAGTGCTAACCATGTCCTTTCATAATAGCTCTGATACAGAAATAGTTGAAATAGCAATCAAATAACAAACCCATCTCCTATATCATCATGCCAGCCTGTTGTCTTCATGCAGTGTGTTCTTTGTCACTAGGAGCTGTTGGGATAGAGGACAAGTCATTCCAGTCACAGAGGTCCAACATTGTTCTCAGAGCCTCCATGTCTCCTCTGGTTAAGCCAACCCTGATGTCTGTGAAGACATCTCCTGGCTCTGATGTTGGTTCACCTTTCAGCTCTCCTGCTTTAAGTTACAAGATTGGAGCAGTGGATGTAAAATCTCCTTGGCATGGAACAGCCCAAAGTCCCCATGTCACGAGAAGGGGACCAAAGCTGTGGACATCGATTTCAGGTAGAGATTCACAGCACTTGAGCCTCAGAGCCATAAGTGTAGTTCCTTTGTCAGTGGAGTGCTGCATTGTGAGAATTAAAGTGACAGCAATCACTTTTTCTGAAGAGACTATATTTTTTTCTTGCAGATCAGCAAATGAATGGTTCCTACCATGAATCCTCCCCAGTGCTCTCTGCTGTAAGAACCGGCAGCGAGGCAGTGCAGCCAAGATTTATTTACACATGGCTTCAGAACAAGCAAGAACAGGTGGAGTAAAACTGCAGTGCTTAGGGGTGCAGCTTAAGGTGATACTTCTCTGGAAGAATTTTCCACTTAATGGAATGAATACTTCCTTCTCCACTTAGCTTATATAACACAAATCCTTCCCTCCACTCCCAAGGCCTTTATGTTGTGTGAAGCTGGTAGGGTTGAGAAGGGCCAGCTGTGCATGCCTTAAATAAATGCAGATGATATGTTTAATCTTTTGTTTCTTTTCAGATAAAAAACTTCTTGTCCAGACGGGCACTGATAATGTATTTCTTCAGCAAGGTAAGGGTGGTCCTATGTTTGAGACACAGGTAGTGGCTTTAAAACCTGTATTTTCATCTAAGGCTTTCCATAAGTACAACTTCTTGCTTGCTGTGAGTTTTGCAGCAGGATTGTCCCATTCCTGTAGAAGATAAGAGTAACAAAGCTTTTTTAAACTCATCTGATTAGAAACTACATTTTGCTTAAAGCATTCTTAGCCCTTGAAAACTAGCTAGTGTATATCCTTTTCTTCCTCCTTTTTTTTCCTCCTCAATTACAGCTGTAGCATTGTGGGCAGCTCCTGTCCAAAAAGAATTTTACTTCTTTAGATCAGACTTTTCTGGCTATTTCCTAAGATCTGTTGGCCTTGCAGATCTGTTCTGAAAAGGTTTGGTGATATTATTTATAAAGTGCACTCACAGCACTTTGGTTTCTTTCTCAGCACCCAGAAGCTTCCATCCAGGCCGTCTTCTCTGACGCCCAAATGCACATCTGGGCTTTGGAAGGTAAGTGGTTTTCAGGTGATCCACTCTGTTGGTTCATGGAGAACTCTCTGGGCTCTGTGCTTTATAAATGTAACAATAAAAATCTTTAAAATGCTTTTGGCAGAAACACAACTGCATTTCAGACCCCAACATGAATAAAGTCTAATTCACTTGTTAGTTTTGAGATCCCATGTGGGATCTCTTACTTTATGTTCTGTACAGATTCCTAAACTTGATTTCTGGTGCTACTCTCTCATGTGAACCCACGTATCACTTTTACATTTTTTCTAGTGACAGATTTATGATGCCTTTTTACAACAGCTTTTCTGACTAAAGGCTCTGTTTATCAGAGAGCTGAGGGAGGCACTCAGATAGTAACTTAGCTCATAAACAAAAAGATGGTTTGCAGAGAATTAGAAGAACAATGACAGTATGAAGTTACATTTTAGATTTTTTTTTTTCTTTCAAAGTCATGAGTAAATACTGGTATTGATAGAATCTTTTATTACATTTGACTGTGCAAAGTTGATCACTTTCCTTGGTGATGAGTTTAATGGGCAGATGTGCCATGCTGTGTCAGATTGAAGGTGATGGCTTGGGATGTATAGAATCTGGAGATGGGAATCACACATAATTTTTATATCATCTCTCTTGCTTTACCAACCTCCAGCTATTAGACACCTGTCAAACCAGTGAATGGTTTGGTCCTTGAGCCAGAGCTGAGGTGACTGTCAGCTGGCAGCAGCAAATCCTGAGGAATTCCAGCACACTAGTGGAATCTTCAGGCAACACCATGATCTTTGTTACTGAATTACAACAATTTTTTTTAAAGGTCTGTCTCACTTGGTAGCAGCCTCCTTTACTGAAGACCAGTTTGGAGTTGTCCAAACTACACTGCCAGCTATCCTGAACACGCTACTGACTCTTCAGGAGGTAAAACTCTTAACTTGTCCTTGCTGCAAGGCAAGTTTAGGAGAGGAGGAATCTTGCTGATTTTACATAATAACCTTGCTGAGTAGTCATAACATTGAAGTTGCTGCCACTAAAACAGCTCTTCTGCAGTTAATCTAACCAAAACAGCTGGTTGCCACTATGTACACTGTGAAACAGCTGAATAAAAACCTTTTTGGTTTTTTAAAATGTGGAAGGATAAAATATTGAATGTTTAATTTTAAAGAAATGCTACTGTGTGCTCAGTTGAAGAGTTTATTTCAGGGATGCAGCAATTCTAATACAATATCTTTTGCAGAGTTAGAACTTTATTTGGTTGCACACAATGCCTGGTGCAACATGAAGCACTTGGAGACATTGCAAATCTCAGGAGATAAAATCTGTGTCTCTGCTAATAGTAAGACACTACTCTCAAATTACTGATGTTTGTGTAATGTGTGTTTGAAAAAATCCAGATTTATTTCCAAGGCTATCCGTGTTCTATTAACATAACCATTTTACACTGCCCTAATGGAGATTCTTGGAAAGAATTAAGAGGTTATTGAAGTTCTTCAGTGTAAGTCATCTATTCCAAGAACAGGCACCAGGGGGATAAAAAAGCCAATACCCTTGTTAGTGAAAGAAACAAGTCATAATACAGAATTGTGTTTCTTCTGCAGCATGTGATGTGCTCAGCTTAAGATTGAGTAACAGACAATCTTATTTCACAGAACTTGGGTCTGTGTTCCTGTTGATGGCTGGGAAATGCTCAGTCTCCAAAACATTTTTGTGTCTTACTGGAATTTCTGAACTTGCACTTTGTTTTTGCTTTATTTGACACAAACATGTCACTAGTTACATTATGAAATAATTGAACAGATGACAGCAATCTGTTTGTTTTCCTCAATCAGGTTGTAGACAGGCATTTCAAACTGCCACATGTTTCTAGCAAACCTGCCCGGATTTCAGGGAGTCTGGTGGACACATCCTACAAAACACTACGATTTGCACTTAGAGCATCTCTGAAAACAGCCCTGTACCGGATAACCACTGTCTTTGGAGAGCACTTGAAGTAAGAACTTCCTCGTGATTGCTTGCTTGTTAAATTTACTTTAATTAATGTTATTGTAGGACCTCTGAAAAGCAAAGTTTAGGGAAAAAAATCCCTTCTGGTCATTATTATAACGTGATATTTTAGTATTTTTTGATTTGTGGAACCTTAAAAAGTTCCTGTGTAGATACATGGTCCCCCTTAGAAATTTATTATTCATAGATTTCTGGGCAATTTTTCTTAGTGACTTTTCATGAACTCTTTAGTTCATGAATACCACTTGTTTAATAAATCTGAGCTGCTGAAAAGAAAATAAATCAACTAGAGGCAATTGTTCTGCAGAGAGAGAATCCTATGAAGGGTCCAAATAATGAAATTCCTTTGCTGCCTGGTTGTCCAACAGCTCTTCCTTAGCCACTCTCCCAGCAGGCAAACTTCCCTACTTGTCCTTAGAATATGTGGGACTGAAACTTCCTGTAGTATCTGCCCATCTCTCCCTCTGGGGATGAAATGTCCCTCAGTTTGGAAGTGCTCAATGTACAGAGGGATCATTTTATGAGATTCTTTCTTACCTAAATCATCCTTGCAAGTTAATCAGTTGCTGTTTAGAGGTAAAGAAATGGGTAGGGTTTCCTGGTATAGGTAGTCTTTAGAAGCTCTTGAGGATAAGAATTGACAGTTTCAAGGGTTAATATGTTTCTTTGTCTTGGAACATAGATGGTTTTTCATAAAATTTAGCTTCAGTGTAATTGATTTCAGTGTATACTCAATTTTGGCATGAGACTTTATTTTTTGTGCTGTATTACTTTTAATGTAAAATGTTCTGCATTTGTTTCTAGTGCGGTACAAGTGTCTACAGAACATAAGAAAAGACTTCAGCAATTCCTGGAGTACAAAGAATAAATTTTGATGCAGCTACGGTTGGTTTTTTCAAGACTCTTGCTAAGAAGAAAGTGGGACTACTGAGGCTTTTTACCTTGGCTTTTTGGAAAAGCATATAGAAGTATAAGTTGCAGAGCAAAACTTCTAGAACTGTAGAAGAGTTCTTATGGGTTTGGATCATCTTTTGTATAATAAAACTTGTAAAATTCATCTTGCCTTCTTTTAATGTCACAAATGAGAAAGTGCCAGTTCTTCTTTCTAGGTAAGACTGTGACATTTAAGATTGCCAGAGTTATTTTGATACTCAGATCTTTCATTATTTTTCACACTGTGTTCTTTCCCTACTCTGTTCTGTTAAGGGGCTGAGGAGAGATTCACATAGATACTTAGTGCTTAAGTGCTTCATAAATTTAGTTGATAACACTTTTAGATCAAGAGTGTAGTTGAAGTGTAGGAAACAGATGTGCCCAGGAATAAAACATGCTGCTCCTCTGTAAGCTGGAAATACTCCTTCAGAGCAAAATGGGTGTGCAGAAAGACATTATTAGCACACAAACACTGCCTGGAAAGTGAGCAGCTCAGATTTTATCTTTAAGGTGATTTAGCACACCAAGTTCTGATCTATACAGAAACTTACAGGAGACACTACTGCATTTAGTAAAACTCCCAAGTAATGATACTGGGAATTAAAGTTTAGATCAACAGCTTTCTGTTCGGGGGGTAGGAAGGATGTTCGCAGCACATCCAAATTTTTCTAAATGGCATATAAATTATTGGTAGATTCTGGTGAAACTACTTTTTTTGAAGCTTTTTATCTGAAAACCTATATAAATAATTTGAAAATTAGCTAGGCAGTTTTTAAACAGACTCCAGTTACTGTGATACAAATACTGGAAAATGTGTGGAGTATGAAGATGAGAACAGTAAGCTAACTGGTCTTGAATGAATTTAGTTTGATAAGGGGAAACAAAACTATCATTTTCCTTCAGTGCTGTTAATCCTATGGTTTTTGTTGTGGGTTTTTTTTGTTTGTTCGTTTTTGTTTTTGTTTTTTTAACAGAGGACCCAAGATTTGAGGATGGCCATGGTGTTGGTTATGTTGGTGTAATGTGGCTGTGTAGTAATAGGGTGTCTGTAAGGTTTGGGTAAAAGAGAAACCTCTGAATCTCCAGTGAGACCTGCATACTGCTTTCTTCAGTACAGAGAGGTAATTTTTTTTGTAATGCAGACACTGCAGATGTTGGATTTGGTAGTGGAAATGAGAATTATTGTTTTTTTTGCATTGAGATGGCCCATAGCAAACACAGTAAGGTGATAGATAGCCTTTCACAATGTTTAAAGGTTAAGCTAAAGCTTCCCCACGCTTGACTTCTACCACAGGTAGAAGCGTCTTGCCTGCCTTATTAAATAATTTAATTTGCATATTTTTTGGCATTGCAACATCCACCTGGAGTTAAGTGGTGCTTTAGCTGGTACCTCAGGAGTAACTGGCAACTCAAATACTGTAGATGAAAGTTTCAAATAAATTTTTCACACTTTTGAACAGGTGCAGTATTTTTTTAATTGCTGTGGTATTTTCTGCAACACTCCCACAGCCATAAATTGCAAGTTCTAATTAAGTGTTACAGGTGTGAACAACAGCCTTAAAACGTAGATGACTTTTTGATGGCAAAGTGGTTGAGGTGTCCTTGTGCTGCAGCAGAGATTTGCACGAATCTGCTAACGTGTGTGTGATTCATGGCATTCTCCCTGTGACACAAGAGCTTTCAAAAGCTGATTGCTTTGTGGTTTCTTTAACAGTGCCAATATTTAAAGAGCTGAAGGCTTCCTTTTTTTTTTAAGCCTTAACTTAAAAGTACATCTTTAACAGTATCTCATGCTTGTGAATCACAGTCTACAAGAATATAAAGTGTATATTGGGTGCCCTTTGAAGTTGAGTAACTGATAACATCTTACTCTGGTTTTGGCTTCGGGAATAATTCTATTCCCCTGGCAAACTGTGGTGGTGTTTCAAGTCCTTTTGTATACTTTTGTCTTAACATAAAAAGAATCAGTCTGTGAAGCCTCTGTGAGGTAGGGGAAGAGTCTCCCGAGTTGAGTTCTGCATTCTGGGTACTGAGGAAAAAAATAAAGCCTTTTTACAGTTGGTTTCTGTGTAGCTGCAACTAAACTGGATCCCTCAAGCCTGGTATTTTTCATCTGTTTAATTATCTCAAAGCTGAGCTGCATCTTGTTGCTGGATTGCCTGCTACATGCACAGGTGAAGCAGCATTCTGGTAACCTTGTGAACAACCTGCCTCTCCCACAGGTGAGCTGCAGTCAAGAGTACCTGAAATAATATCCCCTGCAGCTGTGGAGAGGTACGTGGTTGATGGTTCTGTTACAGTGGATTAATGAAATAGAGGCTTAAGCTCTTGAGCAATCAGTTATAAATCTGGAAAAAACCTATCTTGCTTCATTTTCTGAGATACAGCTTTGAAAATTCAGTCTGTGGGTGGACAAATGCAGAGACCCTGGTCCTTGAAGCTCTTGCACGCTGCTGTATCCGTGGGAGCCAGGCAGGACTCGCTCCCTCAACAGGAGCTCGGCCACTTCGGAGAATTGTCCCGGTGCCAGTGGCGGCTCCAGGCCTGAATGCCCCTTGAAATGAAGTGGTTTCGATTCTGTTGCTGCGTGCTTTGAACAGAGGCTGCATTGTGTGTGCTGTGCTTGGTGTCCCGAGGCCTGCAGCAGCCATCTTCCCACCTCCCAGCACGCTCCTCCGGCTCCCAGGGCAGCCAGGGAAGTGCCAGGCTCTGCTGATGAATGTTCTGGTACCTGTTCAGTCACAGGCAAGTGGTGCAGGCTGTGGGCTCTGTGCTGGCCAGGCCTCCCCCAGCTCCTGCAGTGGCCACCTGCAGGATGGGTGCTCTGCCTGGGGAGGGCCTGATGCTCTGGGGGGTGGGTGGGTGGCTGTATGGAATCCCCATGAGGTGGCCTCAGGAGCACCCTTGGCTGTGGAGGTGCTTTGGCACACACAGTGCTGTCCCCTTTCCCTGTGGGATGGATGGTGGCAGCTCTTAGCTCTTTCCCTGTTCAAGCAGGTGTGTTGTAGCTGCAGTGCTTCACACACCGATGGCAGCCATGTTCCACCACTCCCATCACCACTTCTCCTCAAAGATGCAATAAAACAGTGAAGGTCTGTGTGGAATGACCACAGACACTACACTGCAAGTTGAGAATCCTCCCCACTATCCCCACACTCTCCTCCCTTCTGTGGTGTCTGATATTTTCCATCACCAGTACTGTGTTAATGTATTTGCTGTGTGAATCAAATGCATTTGGGTGCTGCGGATGTGCCTGGAATGTGGTTTGCCAAGCTCTTGTGTTGTAAGGGGATGTAGAATGTTGCTTTCCTTTGCTGCAGACTCATTGGTAGAGATTTGCATCTGGCAGATTGGCCTTGCACAAATGCACAAATGGTGCAGAATGAACAAACAGTGCAGCTCTCTCCTGTCTGAGAGCAAAACCTGCCCCTTGCTCAGATTTCAGAAAATAAAAAAATAACCTAGAGCAGATCTCACCTTTCTGTCCTTAAAAAAATTTGGGACTACAGCAGAGCTAGTGAGTCAGAAGACAGATGAACATGGGGTCTCTGGAGCCTGCCATGAGAACAAAACACAAATTCAAGTGTGAATAGTTCCCTGTTGGATATGCAAGCTGATTTATCGAATAAATGGTGATGGCACAGGAATTTCCAGTTTCTTTTTCTGTCTCCCTAAACAGTCAGTTCCTACAGTAAGAACTGCAGACAAAACTGTGGCCTAAGCCACATGTATGTACTCATGTAATCATCAAAGGAATCAGTGCTGAGTGTACTCTGAGTTCCTCTCTACCCCTGCCCAAAACACACAAAAAATGACAGGCTTTGCCTTTCACTTCTTGAATAACTCTGCTTTTAAATCTGACTCCTAAAACACAGGGCTGGGGTGGGCTGTTGTATATAACTGCATCTTGTCTGAAAAGGCATGACAAGAGCCCTGGAGGAGTTTTGCAGGGATTAGGAATGGAAGTAACTGCCTGCAAGTCAAAGATTGTTGAGGGTTATGTGTAAGCATCATTCTCTGCTCTTGCTAAGTAAGTTCCAGTTGTGGCCTTACTAGTGTTTGAAGCTTCAGCTCAAGAGACAGACCCTGAGCCTAGGTCCAAGGCAAGCTCTGGGGAGCAGGGAGATGGGGCAGTAGCTCTGAAAGGCACTGGGTTTCCTGTCAGGTCACTGCTCAGAGCAGGTCCAGGCTGCAGACCTTGTCAGGGGTGGCAAAAGTTTAGGGTTGAGCATGGCCACATCTCAAAGTTGGGTACTGAGGGGCTTTTGTCTTTGCACACACTGGCAGTCAGTTCTGGGAAAGCTTTATCAGCAACCACAGTGTGTTTTAGGAAGAGAAAGTCCACTCTTGTAATTAGTGCACACTGAAAACTGCCAGGGAAAAATGGGTTTGTCTCTTTTGTGCTTTGCATAGAGATCCTGTGCAGCACTTCAGCTCTTCACAGGTGGCTACTTTGCAAGTCTCCCAGATTCTGCCTGTTCCATCTGGGACACCAAGGGTTGAATTTAACCGATGGAACTGGAAATGAGTTTTACCACAGACAATGATGGGAAATGCTAAATAACCTGGAGCGAAGGGTGACGGAAGCAGTCCATCTGTGTCACAAGTTTAGCACTCAAACTGAAGATTTTGTCTTCTGGGCCCCTGCTGTAAAATGGGGTTTAGCTTAACCCCACCCTCTCTCACCTCCAGTGATGATAATGAAATGTTGGTGTCCAAATCAGAAGGCTGCTGCAGTGATGGACACCAAAGAAATGCCCTGGAGTAAATGAATAATTCTGTATTCTGCACAAGGCTTGGCTGGTGTTCAGTATATACATTTACTGTGTGGCCCAGTCACTGTGCCAATGAAGAGAAAACAGAAAGAAGAGTGACTAGCTGCTCATTCAGCAATCACTGTCTTCAGTGCATTGAATATATGGAACCCCAGGCAAAATAACTGGGGGTCATGTTATAATTCCAGTTCTGTAACTCATTTAGAGTAGGCATGAGTCAAGTTTGTACCAGCAATTCTAGTCCTGGTACATCCTAGTGCCAAGGACTGGATTTTACAGGCTGAACATTCTTAAGTTGTGCTGTTCTGAGGGGGTTTGTTTGTTTGTTTATGACTGAAGTTTATTTTACTATCTTGTTGTGTATACATGGTGTGAGAGATGGATCTGTTTATGGACTGATGCAGAGAAATAGTACGATGAATGTTTGAGGAAACTAACAGCAGGTGTAAACAACCACATCCTGAATGGAGCCTGGTTGGACCCTTCTTTAGAGGTGTTTTCCTCAAAGTTCACAGGAATGATCTGCCAATTAACTGGGGAGGCAGGAGGGACCTGTAGTGTTACAGTGGCTTTTGGAGATGATGGTTGTTTCTTGCAGTTTCTGCAAGACAAAGGTGGATTCAAGATTACCATGTGGTTTTCCCAAAATATGCTATTGTAAAGAGGTTTGTTTTTAAAAGATAAGTCAGCGTGATCTGGGGAATTTCTTTTTTCTAGCTACAAGAACTATAAACAAATCTCTAAGTTATGAGGCAATAGTTGAGTCCATCACTAGATAATGTGTGGTCAGTTTGACCCTGCTGCCTTCATTTAGGAGGTCATTTTCAAACCACTATAAAGAAGGGCTTTGTGCTGCCTTAAAGGGATATGGGCAATCTCTAAGAAACGGGCATAATCACAGAGACAATTCCTTTGGCTCAGTTTTTGTTTGGTTGTTTCTCTTTTGCTATCTGTGGTGCAGTAAATTAAATCAAAAAAACAAGTCTGGACTTGGCATGCCTTTGTAAATAAACTGCTGTGTGTAAATTGACAGCTCCTTTGCAAATAGGTTATTTATAATAAAGTTTGTTATTCTCCCACCAGAGCTTGTTTTGCCCAGTATTAAGAGAATGCTTATGGTAACACCTCCCACCTCTGTCTGCACTGCAGCAGTTACACAAAGTTCTCACAATTTCAGTTGTGTCCTTTTAAAACCTTGTTTTGTTGCCTGTTGGAATAGATGATTTCAATGTGTGAACTAGAGATTAATACTTCACTTCTGCTTGTTTGCTCTGTGCAGCTCACCTTAACTGTATGTGTTCTGCTTCATTCCTTTCCACCCACAGAACTGCTTGGGGAACGGGAGGTTTCGGCTGCTCCGAGTTTCTCGAAGATCCGGTTTGTGACGGTGGCCGGTCACAGCCGTCACTTCTTGACAAAGGTAAAGAGCTTTGAAGGCTTCATTTGGAGTCTCCTCCATGCAGTGTCCTTCCCCCCCTCCTGTCACAGATGATCTCTCACTGTCCTGCTGTGTATCCAGCTCTCGAGGCAGGAAACTGTGTCTGTGCTGTGCAACTGTGAGCACAGGGACTGATCAGAGCAAAGAGGATGTTGAGCATCTGCAGAAGCACCTGTAGGCCCTGGAAACACTGTCATGGCAATGATCTGATCATGGCTGCTGTCAGTAGGGAAAATGTATCAAACTTTTTAAAACTTGTTCTCCTTACTGGTACAATTTCACTCTGGCCCAAGCTAGCCTTAGACTATTACCTGTTTGCTCTTTGGTCACCAGCTAGGAGCAAATGGGCAGATGGGCAAGTCTCTGACTACTTAGCACCTGTGCCCTACCCACTTGACCTAGTGAGAGGCTATTCAGGCGAGCAGTTTCATTCCTCTGGATGTTTTTTATACCAAATTGCAACCCCACCTTTCATATGTGAGTCAGAATGAAGCAGGGACTAGCTTCAGAGACTGAAGATGGCCTGTCTGTCTCAACTGAAAAGTTTGCTTTGCTGATGGTGACATCATTAACAGAGAGAAGAGCAAAGTGGCCTGTGGGCCATGCCATGACCAATGACCACAGCCTTGGCAACTAGAAATGTTGAACAAGAAGGCCGGTATAGAGAAGTCTTCCCCCCATTTTCCTAAGGGCAGACTATTGCTGTCATGGGGGAGAGAGGCCAATGACTGGTTTTCCCAAGGACACAAGGAGGGAGACACACATCTAGCTCATGGATGGAGTGACAACATTGGGTGAATCAGAGTGTGCTGTACAGCTCGTGCATGCAGCAAAGTTGTGGTGACCCAGGGCATGGAATAGTCTCAGCAGCCACGACTGCACTTGCTTGACCAATGTTCCAGAACCAAAACATGAAGTGTC
This sequence comes from Dicaeum eximium, assembly GCA_013396995.1. Classification (NCBI taxonomy): domain Eukaryota; kingdom Metazoa; phylum Chordata; class Aves; order Passeriformes; family Dicaeidae; genus Dicaeum; species Dicaeum eximium. The sequence continues at coordinate 2,078,709 of VWZP01009377.1, forward strand.
TTCTGATTCAGGAGGGAGAGAAAAGGGACTACTTAGCTCTTGCATTAGTACAGTTATTTAAGGAGCATTTGTTTCTCCCAGCACTTGTTCCTTCTATATCTGTGGACTCACCAGAGGGGCCAAGTCATTGCTGTGCAACAGCTCTAGGAGTTAAGTCTGTATCAGACACATCCAGCTCTGGAAGAGAATGTCCATCCACCACCTGTTTCTCTTGCTCAGGGCCAGGGCTGGGCATCCCCAGCTGCACAGTCCCACTAAAGACAGGGCAGCTGCCAAATGCCTTACTGGAACCTGAGGGAACAGCGCTGTGAGCACAGGTTTGGGTCGTTGGGGCCTCATTTCCTGGCGGAGGAATAGGGGGACCTGCAGCTTGAGCTGTGAGGTCGGTATTTCTGTAACATGATCTGCCACGGAGAAATTCATCTCGGTGTGAAGGGCCTTTACCCTCTGTGCTGGTGGAGCTTGGAATGATGTGCTTCAGTCTAAACCTTTCCTGGCTTGTAGAAGGTGCCCAGCACACGGAGGAGGCTCCGTGCCCGCTCCTGCCCAGTCCTGGGCGATTGCTGAGCCAGTGGCGGCACCTGCCGGTATTTTGCGGAAAGTTCTGGATATTGGTGATAAAAAGAAAGAAGCAGCGGTTCAGAGCAGGACACACATGACCTCAGGTACAGAACGCAGTGATGAGGGTTAACGAGCTTCTCCCTGCTTGCTGTGGGAAAATCCCTAACCACAAAAGAAAATCCCTTCAGGAACGTACACAATATATCCAAAACTCCCTGTTTTCTAGGAAACTCCCTCTAGATGTTTGGGCAGCATATATCAATATAGCTGTAATAATTTGCACAAGATGAGCTCACGTTCAGGATCCACCTAAATGCTATTTATTTCCTGCACTGGAAGCAGTGGGATTTCTCTGGTTACATTGTGTTCTGGAATAATATTTCCCTCAGTAAATTTTACTGCCTCTTCATGACAACTGAGGTTTAGGCCGTGGCCATGGTGTATTTCTGTCTTAAATAATTACTGCTTGTGGTAGTACTGCCAGGTGCCTTTAGCATTTCCAAACCAAAGAAAAAGAACAGCTTGGTCCTGAGGGCCCCATGGATGGATGGGACTGGGGGATGGGGGCATAGGTTAGCAGAGCACGAAGAGGTGGTGTGATAATGTACACTGAAAATTTTTACTTTGTTTTCATAAATCCCTAGGGTATTACCATTCTAATTCATTATTTGTGCCAGCTAGTTGATATTCAGTTTTGTTTCCCATAGAGGTAAGGTGGGGATTTTCTCCCTTTTTGTAGCTTCTTGTTCCCACTAAGATATTCAGAGGACATTTACCAATTTTCAACCACATTTGACAGACAGCTATTAACTTCTGACAATTTAAGATGTGGTCTTAGAGAAGAAAAAGACCTTATTACTGCCATTATTGAGGGGAAAGGCTAGCAAGTTCCTTGCTTGGTAGACCTCAGGTCATCCATGCTGGGCGGGAATGAGGAGAGGCATTGCAAATGAGAGTCATTAGTACTGCTTCTCCCAGAACTACTTGTTCTATCTCAAGATCTTGTATCTTTTATTGAGCGTTGCTTCCCTCCCACTAAATCCACAACATTGATAGCATTTGCCAAGAAAAAGTCATGCCCTGCTGTCCTGACCATTCCTGTACTCTGCAGCGTGGCAGATGTTATTAAGGGTTGGACAAAACTGAGTGAGGCACTCTGTGCAGCATCCGTGCTACAGAAGATGAAGATCTCGTCTCTCTGTGGGACTCTCCTCAGGAGGGGTGTAGCAAGATCCAGTTCAGTAGCTGTCCCTCCTCCTTGTGCTAAATCTCCCAAGCCTCTCCTTTAGGTTTGCTGTGAACAAGCAGGATTTCCAGCCAGATGTCTGTCTGATTTACACCCATGTAAATCAGGGCTGACTCTGAGTCTCTCCTATCTTCAAGCTGTCCTGGTGTGTTACAGACCTGCTGTGCTGCACCTGTGCTGACAGCAGTGTGTAGGGCAGGAGGCTGCAGACATCCCTGAACCAGAAAAGTGTGGGCTAGTACAGCTCTCTGCTGCAAAGCTGCAGATCGTGGCTCAGCCTGCATTTGCTTGGAACCAGGCCCAAGCTAATAAACCCAACCAGATTGCTTCCAGACCCAAGCTGGCCCAGGAGGAGCCAGTGCAAATGTCACTGTGCTGTGGTGCTTGCTCTGAGCCTAGCTTAATTGTCTCTGTGGGCACGGGCCAGCTCCTGCACCTGTAGGGCAGGCAGGGAACGATGCATGTCCATAGACTGAAGCGCTCAATGCAGCTGGAACTGCATCACCGGAGAGATGCCTTGGCCAAGTTGTACCCACCTCCAACACATCTCCTGCTTTCCCAACCCCTGTCCTTGGCAAGGCTTTGCTCTCTCCTGCTGCTCCTCTGTGACACGCTGCAGTGGCTGTGGCTTTCGCACACAAGTTGTTTATAGGGCACTGCCAGCTGTTCAGTGGCGGGCTGGCTTGTGGATGTGTAGTGCCGGGGCAGCCGCACGCCTGAGCAGATTGCCTGGGGACAGGCACAAAGATCCTCGACGACTGCGGGCAAAGGGAAAGGGTCCAGGCCCACGGCAGCGGGGCCGCGGGAGGGAAAATCACGGACCTCTCGAGAGGCAAGTGGGCAACTGCAGGGACTCGCCCCACCGTGGGGGCGCCAGGAAGGTGCTGACCCAGGGCACACCAATTCTCAGGCTGACCTTGGCCCACTGGCCCCCGGCAGCACAGGGTACCCGCGGTCCCTCTGCCGCGCTCCTGGATGCGCAGCCGGACCGGGCCCGCGGGCGCACCCCGCTGCCAAAGCCCGAGGGGCGGCCCCGGCGGCACAGCCCTC